>VDFB02081587.1:0-35572 GCA_007258455.2 Sequoia sempervirens
CTATACTCCCAGTAACTATCTAATTGTAGTAGGCTGGTGAAGTCAACCTATACCATATATTTGTTTGTGCTTAAGTTCGATTGTGGATGAATATCTATGATTTGAAAATCTAAATACCTTAGAAGATTGAACCGTTCTTGTGATACTGCATTGTGGGTTAAGCAAGAATTGGTTACTTGAGATTGGTCCATTCTAGATATCTGTCATTTGCATTGCTCATTCTAGGAATAATTTAGATCTTATCATACCCTTGCACCCTTTTCCTTTTCTATTTCTTTATCATCTGATTAAATTTAGGATTTGAGATCATCATATTGCAAATCTGATAAATTGGAAAGATACAGTTTGCTTGTAGTAAGGTCCGATTGTGATTACCAGCATTTCACATTTTATCTGAGTTGTTTATGCATTGTCATGACTTGACACCCAAGAGACCTTGGGTTGATCTTTAACGATTTATTGTTGAAGATTATCTTTCAAGAGAGATAGAATATCATTTTCTGTCTGAGTTGTTGCTGTGCAGAAAACATCATCAACACAGGGTACCCCTCAAAATCAACAACATCAAGGTATACCCCAAATGCATCACTGAAGTATTCCTCAAGATAAACATCAAGGTGTACCCTATATGCAATACCAAGGTACTCAAATTCCACAACAACAATGTGTACCCCAAACACACTACCAAGGTACTCAAATTCCACAATGTTAAGGTATACACCAAACGCATCATCAAGCTATTCCTCAAGGTCAACATCAAGGTATACCCCAAATGCACTAACAAGGTACTCCTCAAGTTCGACAACATCAAGGTGTACCCCAAACGCACTACCAAGGGACTCCTTAAAATCAGCAACATAAAGGTGTACCCCAAATTCAATACCAAGGTAATTTCCTCAAGTTCCACAATAACAAGGTGTACCCCAAATGCACTACCAAGGTACTCCTAAAAATCAACAACACCAAGGTGTACCCCAAACACACTACCAAGGTATATACTAAACCCAACATCATGGTATATCCCAAACACAATATCATGGTATTCCACAAACCAAAAATAAAACTTCTATTACATAACAACAAGGTGTACCTCAAACGCAATACCACAATATCCCTCAAAATCAATATCAACGAGTTCCACACAATCAATACCAAGGAGTACCTCAAAATCAATATCAGGATGTACCACAAACTCAACATACCCACAACACACAACAATGAATCAATATTCCTTACACAAAACATGGTCACAAGGTCCCATACCTACACAACATCCCATTTATGACCAAACAAATGGCACAGGACAATATGGCTACAACGCACAAAATCCTCAATCATGCACACCAACTAATGACATAAGCATGCAAATACAAACCCTCAACCAAAGAATATCAAACATCCAAATTGGAAAGATAAAGAAAAGCTATGCTCTAAAATATATATTTCCATATCCCTTTAATCAAAATTTATCTATGATACCTTTCCCCAAGAGCTTTGAAATACCAAAATTTGACAAATATAGGGGAAGAGGGTATCCAATAGAGCACGTGTGAGAATTCTCGGTAGCTTGCATGGATCTACAGTGTAATGATACATATTTAATGAGGCTCTTTACATGAAGTCTCAGCAGGGCCACTATCGAGTGGTTCTCTCATCTACCGCCTAGTATCAAAACACTCAATGAGTTGTGAACCAAAATTTTCAATCATTTCTCATAAAACATAGAGTAGGTTATAATGATCCTCAATCTATACAAAATTAAACAAATCCAAGGGGAATCATTTTCTTCGTACCTACAGAGATGGAGACATAAAGCTAGCAAATGTAAATGGACCATTCTTGAGAATTAACTTGTATGTACATCTTTATCTCTAACATACACATAGAAATTAACTACCAACTCATTGTGTTAATCCCTAGTAACTTTGAGGAGACTATTCAAAAAGGTTTTCTTATCTAAAGAGCTCTCATCACTAGAGGAGTAATTAAACTCTACAACCCCAAGGACCAAGCTTCTAGTTCAAATGAAAAACCAAAGATATGGGTAAAGAACAAAAATGTAACCAATGATAGAGTGGTCAATGCCAAGGCTGTACAAAACATACAACCTCCCAATAGCCCACAAACTAATGTTCAAACAACACAACAAAGCTATACTCCAAACAATGCATCAAACAACCAACTCAATTATCCTCAAAACAACCAACCAAATAACCAACAACCAAATCAATGATAGGGTAACCAAAGGAGGCCGCTAAGGAAATATGACCAACCTAGAAGAAAATCCACTCCATTGGGAGAACCTCTTGAGGTAATTATGCACAAATTGGTCCATACAAACCTTATCAAACTTAATAACCAAACAAGCTATAATGAGCCAAAATTCAAACCCCCTTGGTATAATGAGAATGAAAATTTTGAATTTCGTAAGATCAAGGGTCATACCACTAACAATTGCGTGAGGCTCAAAAACATCATGCAAGACTTAATATAAAAAGGAGAAGTCAACATAGAATATCATCCTGGAAATAAAGACTTAAAAATCTTCAAGGATCCAATCCCTGACCATTCTATAGGAAATGACAAGGGTAAAGGGAAATATTACCATAAAGCCAACTTCACCTATGATAAAATCATATGATCCATCTCTCAACATGATTATACCATCAATGTTATAACTATACTAGCAAAATATCCTGAGTGTAACATAACTACAAGAAGGGGGAGACTTACAATCCAAGGAGCTCCACCCAAAAAAAAAGCCACAATTAAGCCATCAAAGGACTACAACATTGTGGAACAATTAAAGAAAACTACTGCATTAACCTCCATCCTTGAGCTTTTGAAATTTTCACTTGCATATAAAGAAATCTTGGAGAAAGCTCTTGTTGAAACATCATTCCCTAATCACCTTAACACTGATCAATTTCAAGCCATGGTTGGTAACATCAACTCCACCCATCATTTCATATTTTTTGATAAAGACCTTCCACAAAGATCTTTCCACAATCAAGCTCTCTATCTATAAGTTTGTGTCCATAATCACAAGGTCAAGAGAGTATTGATAGATAATGTTGTAGGATTAAACATTTGTACCCTAAAATTAGTAAAACAACTGGGATATTTTGATGATGTAATAGACAAAAGAAAAAGTATCACCATAAGGGCTTATGAGGATATGGATAGAAACTTAGAAGGAACAATCAAACTTCCTATTCAAATAGGAATAGTGATTGCAGAGACATGTCAAGTACTAGATCTTGAGCTACCCTACAACCTTCTCTTGGGATGGCCATGGATCCATGCCTTAAAGAAGTCCCTTCAGCATTCCATCAGTGCTTAATATTTCCTCGTGATGATAAGGAAGTTACAATATATTTCGACCCTGAACCTTTTCATTACTACACAAATTTGGATGAAAATTGCAAAAGTATTCTTCAAAGACCTAGCAATGACATATCTTTCCACTCTTTTTCATATGTTGACCCATCATCACTAGCTTCATCCTCCACTACATCTCCATCAACAGAGCCAACAAAATCTGATCTCAAGATCCAAGTACTTGACAAGGGCTATGGAGAATATCATTTCAACCAATTCGTTTGCATTGGAATGCTTCCACCAACACCATAGACTTATGGAGGACCAAGAGATAATAAGCATGTTCAATCTATTGCAATGGAAGTTAAACCTACCATTTTCACCAAGTGGGGAGACATGCAAGGCAAATAGGTGTTTGAAGAAGACATATCTTCAAGTATTTACAAAGAAAAAGGATGGGAGAAACAACTACATACCCTTCCTATTGATTAAAACAATAAAGGATATCAGATAGCAAAAAGCATGTGGTTCATTGGAAATGGTGGCCTTGGTCTACATGAACAAGATATAAAAGAACCCATTATCATAGAAAAGAAAAAGAAGAATCTTGGACTAGGTTATGGTTCATTATACATGATTACCCCTAGCATCGAAAGCACCTCTTATGAGGAAAGAGCTCCTTCTACCATTGTTGAGGCATCAGATAATTATGACCTTATAGATGATGAGTTGTATATCAAAAACCTTTTTGGAAAACTTAACATAAATACCATCACTATTGAACATACATCTGAAGATTAGCACATTGAAATGGATTCCAATAAAAATAAATGAGATTCTTGCGCCTCTAGTGATTATAACCTAGATACCTTATGGAACCTTGATAACCATGCTACCTCTACCCTATCTACAACGTCCATAAGCTTTATTGATACCACTGATAAAATACCCTTGTTTTACCTGTAGTTTTGTAATGGAGCTTGAACAAAGGGCATACTTTGGAGGGGAGATTGTGTCCTCTAGTCACAAAAAGAAACTAAAAATTTTAAAAATAAAAAAGAGATCCCCTAGGGAAAACCACAATGTGGCTCTTCTAGATCAAGAAAATAGAAAAAAAGGATGCATTTGAGGGTGAAAACCTCTTTGAGGTGCCCAAAGATGGACGATTCAATCTCCCTATTACAAAATATCAAGAAAAATCAACACTATTAGTTGAAGGTTTCAAACCTATCAATGTCGACAAAATGAAGGCACCAAAAATAACATATTAAGCAGCTTCCTTAGATCAAAGGAAAAGGTCAACTTCTTGGTATTCATTAATGAACACAAAATCAACTTTTCCTAGACATATGCAGACATGATGAGGCTAGATCCAACTTTAGTTGTACACCACCTAGCAGTGTTCTGTGAAGCTAAACTCGTCAATAAAAAGCTACATAAGATACACCCACAAATAACACTCTTAGTCAAAGTAGAACCTCAAAAAATGCTAGGCATGGGCATCATCAGACCCATCAACTATGGGGAGGGTATATAACCTTGTACCAGTGTCAAAATCCAATGGGGGCATATGAATCTACACAGATTTTGGGGATCTCAAAAAGGCATGACCCAAGGATGATTTCCCCCTACCCAACATCGACATGATTGCAGACTTAACTGCAGGACATGAAATGCTTTCACTAGTCAAAGGCTTCTCTAGGTAGAATCAAATGAATATATCCCCTGAAGATCAAGACAAAACAAATTTCACCTGTGCATGGGGAAATTTTTGCTAGAATGTCATGCCATTTGGCTTGAAGAATGTAAGAGTTGCCTATCAAAGAGTGATGACTACCATTTTCCATGATATGTCACACATCATGATGGAGGACTATGTGGATGACATATTAGTATAATCAATCAAAAGAAAAGATCATTTGACTAACCTAGCCAAGGTATTTGACAAACTAGAGGAATACAACTTGCATTTCAATCCAAAGAAGTGTGTATTCGGTTTGACATCTAGGAAACTGTTGGGTTACACTGTATCGAGAAGAGGTATTAAGGAGGATCCTGCCGAGGTTAAAACTATCCTAGAAATACCTACTCCAAAACATTGAAACAACTATGAAGTCTACAAGTTAAGCTTAAATCCATCAAAAGGGTCATCACATAGTTAGCAAACAAATGCCATCCTTTCACCCATTTGCTACATAAGGGCATAACATTCAAATGGTATGGCAAGTGTGATCACGCTTTCCAACAGGTAAAGGATTATTTTCTCATTCCCCCAATGTTGATGCTACCAATTCAAGATAAGACTATGATTTTGTATGTATCTACAACAATGACATCTTTAGGAGCTCTGTTAGCGTAACTAGATGACCAAAACAAGGAAAGAATAGTATACTATATCGGTTGTTTTGTCTATCATTTTTCATTGTTTTCGGTCATTTTCACCCATTCTTCTTTGGAGGGGTGGACCTGCCCTATTAGGGGTAGACTTGACCTTGGAGGGGCAGGCTTCCCTTGGATAGACTTCCTGGACCCTAAAACAGGCATTTTTACATGCTTTTTCGACTATTTTGTCTATCGTTTTCCATCATTTTCCATCATTTTCACCATTTATAATTTTGAGGGTCAAACTTGCCCTAGTAGGGGTAGACTTGACCTTGGAGGGGTAGACTTTCCCTTGGATAGGCTTCTCGGACCCTAAAATGGGCATTTTTACTTGCTGTTTTAGCTGTTTTGTCTATCATTTTTCATCGTTTTCAGTCATTTTTGCCCATTCTTCTTTGGGGGGGTAGACCTGCCCTAGTAGGGGTGGACCTAACCTTGGAGGGGCTGACCTACCCTAGGATAGGCCTCCCAGACCCTAAAATCGGCATTTTTACTTGCTTTTTCGGTCGTTCTCAGTCATTCTCGCCTATTACCACCTTGTTGAGTGAGTCCCCCATCAATTTGAATGAATTTTCTTCTTAAATAGCCAATATTGTCTCCCAATTTGAGCATCTATTCATCCATTCCAATTAATCATTTACTCATTTCAAGTTCTCATTCATCTGTTCTAATCATTTGTTCACGCTTTTTGATCACTCGTTCACTCGTTCTGAGTAAATGTTCATCCATTCAGAACCTTCTTCTATCATTTTGAGCTCTTGTTTACTCATTTCGAGTACTCTTTCATCCGTTCTGAGCACTCATTCACTCATTCTAAGTACTCATTCATCTGTTCCAAATCTTTGTCCCCTCATTCTGAGAGTCGTTCATCCATTCTAAGCAGTTGTTTGCTCATTCTGAGTAGTCATTCAGCCATTTCAATCAATCATTTACTCATTTTGAGAAATCCTTCATCCATTCTAAGCCTTCATCTTCTCATTTTGAGCTTTCATCTCCTTGTTCTGAGAGTCATTCATCCATTGTGAGCAGTCATTTATTCATTTCGACTAGTCATTCACCCCTCTCAATCATCTGTTTACTCATTCCAAGTAATCTTTCATCTATTCTGAACCTCCATCTTCTCGTTCTGAGAATCATTCATCCGTTGTTAGCTTTACTCATTTTGAATAGTTGTTCATCCCTATCAATCATCTGTTTACTCATTCGGAGTAATCTTTCATCTATTTTGAACCTCCTTCTCTCGTTTCAATCAATCATTTACTCATTCTAAGTAATCTTTCATCCATTTTGAGCTTCCATCTCATTTCGAGAGTCATTCATCCATTCTTAATATTTGTTTACTCATTCTAAGTAATATTTCATCCATTCTGAGCCTTCATTAATCCATTCCAAGAGCCATTCATCCATTCTGATCATCCGTTCACTCATTCTGAGTAAAAGTTCATCCATTTTGAGCTTCCATCTCCTCATTCTGAGAGTCATTCATCTATTCTTAGCAATCATTTACTCATTCTAAGTAGTCATTCATCCCTCTCAATCATCTGTTTGCTCGTTCTGAGAAATCTTTCATCTATTCCAAACCTTCTTTCCTTATTCTGAGTAATCATTCATCTATTTTGAGCACTCATTCACTCATTCTGAGTAAACATTCATCCATTCCAAACCTTCTTCTATCATTTCAAGCTCTCGTGCGGCCGTTTCGATCAATCATTTTCTGGTTCTGATAACTCATTTCTCCATTTTGATCATCTATTCACTCATTCTGAGCCTTCATTCATCCATTTTGATCATTCGTTCACTCATTTCGAGTGAACATTCATCCATTTCGAGCTTCCATTGCCTCCTTCTGAGAGTCCTTCATCCATTCTTAGCAATTTTTTACTCATTCTAATTAGTCGTTCATCCCTCTTGATCATCCATTTGCTCATTCTGAGTAATATTTCATCCATTCCAAACCTCCTCTCGTTCCAAGCAATTGTTCGTCCATTTCTATCATCCACTTCATTGTTTTCCCCATCTGAATCCCCTAAACTTCGTTTTACGTTATTATCCAAATTGACCTAAGTGTTTCAATTGATTGTCATCATCAACATCTACTTAGGATTTTCATCCATCCTAAGTCAATCATCATCGTCGGCCCAATCAATCCACTTTCAATCTCAAAGTGATTTCGGTGTCGCAATCATCTATTTATCCTTTAACCTTATCAATCAGTATCCCAAGTAATCGAGGGTAATCTCTGAACGGGGTTTTCCAATCCCTTTCGTCATCCTATGTGATCCATTAGTCAATCTTATCACTCATCGATCGATCATATCCAATCCAATCCAATCACATCTGTATCCAATCACTTTCGACCCAATCAATCTACTTCCATCTCGAAGTAGATTCGGTGTCGTAATCATCCTTTGATAATCAAATTCAATCATCAAAATCAATGCCATCACATCATCCAATCATCTTAATCTCATCTTTAATCTAGTCCCGATTTGAGCTTTAGTCTGTTTCCATCCGAAATCTTTGATCCATCCTCTCTATCCTTTCATCATCATGAATCCTTATACTCCATCAATAGTAGTCAAGAGAAACCCTAATTACCTCGATGGTGATAATGAGAGCCTTGTTGATTTAGAAGTATACAACATAGATCCCCTTGACGCTATCATCACTAGTAATATTTCTCCATGCTCTTTCCAAAATCCAATCACCTCTTTGAGCTATCTCGTTATGTCTTCATCCATGCCTAATCATGCTCCTTATACTACCTTTGACAAGGGATATCCAGTATCTTCCTCATCTGCATATTCACCATGTCCATCTACATCCTCTTATCCTACATCCCAATACTCTTATCATAATACATCATCTGTGTTACACTATCCTAATCCTCCATACCAATCAACCTATCCTACTCATACATTCACACCTTCCTATCCTAATCCAACATCCACATCAACTTATCCTAATCTAACATCCACATCTTCTTATCCTAATCTGTCATCCACATTTACCTACCTCTATCCGCCATCTCAATCTTCCCATCCTAACCCACCATCCCAATACCCCTATTACAACACACCACCCATATCCTCTAGCATCGATCCTCCATCCATGTCATCCAATCCTACTTCACCATTCCCATACCCTTACCTTAACCCTCCATCCAATCCTAATTCTCCATCTAATCCCAGTCCTATATCCAATCCCATTCCTCCATCTAACCCTAATCCACCAATCCATAGACCTAATCCTCTACCAACCCATAATCCTTCATCCACTGCTACCTCACCATCTCATTCTAGAGTATTCAAGTTTCTCACTCCAGAATTTCTCCAAGGACTTATAACAAAGAAGACATTCCCCACTCCACACATTGAAGTTGGGGAACCACGCAGTCCCAATCCATCATCCATGGTCACTAGTGATCAGACCATTCTCCCTATTGCACCTATCATTGATGTTACAACACCTAGCACTGCTCAAACTACTAAAATCATCAAACCCACCAAATCCATTGAGCCCCCATCTCCTAATCTAAGAACTGTCGAACCCATCGAAGATAACCAAACCCCATCACCATCTTCTACTCCTAGATCCACCCAAATCCAATCCACTTCTCCTACCCCTAGTATCACTGAAATCCCCTCTCATGAACTTTATGAATCCTCCATCTTTCCATCTCCCCCACTTGAGGAGTCTCTCCAAAACTCTGTCATCCTACCATCCACACAAGATGAGTCATGCCAAGAGCCTGATCCAAAGCATGCCAGCATATCCCCTTTTCCACATCAAGATCTTGTCGACCCACCTAGTCCTACTCAAGATCACAATCCTCCATCCACTAAATCTCATGACTCCATTGACATTTAAAATTCCACCGCTCCATCTCATTAGCTCTTATCTACATTGCATGAACCTTTGTTACCTGCTACCACAAACCTAGATCGTATCATGTCACCTAATCCCTCTCTTGATCCCTCACCAACTCCCTATGATCAAGAAGCTACTACCCCCTCATCCACATCTAATGATCCTCCATCGTCACCTAAACCTACTATCCCCTCACCTCTTGTATATCCCCTTGGCACTCTCACATTCTTCCATGGTGGTCTCCTTGCAAAAGAAAAACATAGCATATATACCACCCATCCTCCCCCACCTAATAATGGACTCGCATCATTCTTCCTGAATAACAAAAATCTTGTCATGGGTCAAATGCTCAAAAACATGAACTATTAAGGAAAAGGTTTAGGCCTTCATGAGCAAGGTATTTTAGAGCCCAGCCAAATCAAAGAAGAACTCTATATGTGAGGTCTTGGACCTAGTTCCAAAGAATCACAATCTAAAGATGTTGGTACAACCTCTAGATGTCCTCAATGAGCCTCTTCCAAAAAAAATATAGGCTCTTCCCATTACTTTGCCAAATCATTCACCGCCATCCCCCCTCCTCCATCATATTGCTCCAAAACAACTATCCATATTCCTCCTTCATCCACTCCATCCATTTTGGGTCCTTACATCCCTCCATCCACCGTCTCCCATCCTCCATCTACTTTGTCCATGTCTCCTCCAAGTCCTATGTCTATTTTGGGCCCCTATATCCTAAAATCACCTCCTCCATCTTGTCCTATTTATCCTTTCATATATCCACAACCTATCTGCGTCACCCATCATAAACATCCCACTTGCATGTCCCCTAACTAGGATCAACAAAGGCACGTACCCTCACATCCGCCATCTACACATAATCCCCATAATCCTACCTCCATCACTCCACATTATCCACCTCTTCATACCCATCCCATTGCTACTAAAAGCACTTTGGATGCCAAAATAAAAATGCATCAATCTAAATATCTACATGAATCAAAAGCTCCCCATGTCCCCTCTAAACAACATGTTAAGAAAAATAAAATCCGTAGCTGGAAAAGGTCCACCAAAGCAAAGATCAAAACCATGTGGATCCCAAAGAAAAAAGATGCAATTCCATCAAATGAAACATATGTAAGAACATCCAAAGTTTCTAATCCAAAAGCTAACCATACACCCCTTTCATCTCCTAAATCTATTTTGGGTCCTTATGGCCCAAACTTCACTATCCTATTCCTCCATCATCCCTGCATTCTCCATCCACTAACCCTCCTATCCTTTCACATCCACAACCATATGTGCCAATGTTGGTCTTGAACACATCTCCACATCATACACCTACCCCATCATTCTATCCATATCCTTTCTAGCATCGCATCAATTTTCCCACATACCTCCCCCATCCAATCCCTTTAATTCATCCTCTTGAATAATCCATTTATTCTAATAAGGTTGTACCAACATCCAACCATCACTTCCCACATGGGATCTTAATACCTCGTATGGAACTTGATGCTTCTGTCCTTCATCCATATCCTTATGGCATATCTTTTGAATCCACTTTTCTACATCCCTATCTTTATCCATCTCCATCTGCATGCTATCCAATAAGTCAAAAAATTGAAAAAAAGTAAAAAATTGTCAAAAATACGAAAAAAATAAAAATAAAAAGAATTGATAAAATAGTAAAGAGAAATAATTTGCCCAATGGTGAAAACTTGGCAAAAAAGTTCCTTGGATAAGTACCATGATGAAAACCTAGAAAACAGGTGTCGTGTGTAAATCCCCATCCGTCATTTTCCACACTTTGGGGAAACTTCCTAATATGCATTCCCTCCATCCACTATGCTTCTTGATATGCATTCACTCCATCTCCTATACTTCTTGCTATGCCTTCAGCTATGCACCCATCTTCTTGCTATACATCTTCTTCATTTCTGCATATTACTATCATATCCCATTTATCTCCAATCCCTCCATCCTTCTTGTGATCTTGACAGGGGCACCTATCTATGCATGCTTTGGACACCTCTTGGTATACATTCCCTTCATCCATGCTCTATCCTAATCCTTATCTACATCCTCTACCTTCTTTCTCCACTCATCTTGCATCCCTCCTGCCTCATGACACACGACATATTTAGAGTGGGGGAACTTATCTCCTTTTGTGACATAGTCTTATCCATTCAAACAATCCCCTCCATCTCCTGATCCTTATCTTCCTATCCATCCCAAATAATTCTTTCCATCTCCTCATCCTTATCCCTCTATTCATCCACCATAGCATCCCTTTCATCTCCCCATCCAACTCTTCCTTTCCACCCATCTTTCTCTTATTATCTGTTCATCCCTATCCTCATCCCATATTGTAATCCCTTGTCATTGGTATCTAGATATAGGCCACTCCCCATGCAATCCAATGTCATCTATCCCATCGTCGTCACTCCTGCTTCCTTTGCACATCTTATCAATCTCCTATCCTTTCTCATCATTCATCTATCTATCTTGTCATCCTCCCACTTCATCTTTGTTGATTTGGATAACTATCCCATCCCTAAGCTTTGTGTGCTTGTCATCATCCTATCCAATCCGACATGTCAGTCCTATCATTTTGGTTCCATCATCGCGATCGTCCTATCTTATCCGATAGGACTATCTTTTTATCCACTTATCAATGATCATATCATCACCTCTTATCCATTGTTTTTCTTTCGTCTTCTGGTTGAACTACATTGCCCCTACACTTTCACATAGGCAAGGTTGATCATTTCATCCACCCCTGTGGTTCCTTTATCATCTATCATCATTCTTTCTTCTCTTTTCTATCCTATCATCTGTCATCCATCAAGGTCTCCATTTTCCTGTTTCTACCTTTATCCATTGTTAGTCATCAGTCTTTTATTGAACTATGAGGGCTTTGTGCTTTCACATAGGCAAGCCTAATATTTGATCATCCCCTGAGCCCCTAGGTCTTTAGGGTGTGTCATTCATGTGTCTTGTCTCTCTTGTTTCATGTCATCAAGCTATGCCCTTATTTAGCCGGTTCTTAACAAACAAGATCCACTTTATTAGCAGATCCAATCAGCTTTGAGTATCCCATGTCATATCGATCTTTTAGGTTAGTATCCATCATCGGTCTCAACAGGATGCATCCTTCCTAACAAACCTCATCAACCCCATCCATCCTTTTGATCCTATGGAAAAAGAAATTTGAAATTGATTGCAATCTTTTGATGCTTTTGGATTTTGTTTATCATTTGAGCTCCCTATTATCACTTGTCAAGGCCACCATGGTCCATCATATCATGGTGCATTTTTATTGGTCAACATAGGAGCATATGTTGATTCATTTTATTTTGTTACTGTCTTCTTGGTTGTCCCACGTAGTACCCACCAAGATCCCTGAGGTCTTGTGTTATGCTGGGGCATCCTTTTGTGCTTGTGGTTATCCCAATACCTGGCCTAACCAAGGTCTTTGTGACTTTAGGGTGTTGGGATAGCCTTCTTGTTTGTTGTGTTTGTCTTATGTATTAGACATCAATTAGCCTTGGTTCTCCATACTCTGGCATCTTGTGTCTTATGCTATAGCAAAAATCAGTGCTCTGAAGATGGAAAATTTCATTAGGATTGCATTTCATCTTCCCCACCCATACATTCATCCTTCATCAATCTCCCTCCCTTATCCATCTGATCTCTAATAATCATCTCTT
Source organism: Sequoia sempervirens (assembly GCA_007258455.2). Lineage (NCBI taxonomy): Eukaryota > Viridiplantae > Streptophyta > Pinopsida > Cupressales > Cupressaceae > Sequoia > Sequoia sempervirens. Next base: position 13,284 of record VDFB02081587.1, read on the forward strand.
TAATCATCATCATCAGGATGTATCCTTCTCTATCCTTTTGTGTTGTTTCGAGATATATCATTCCCTCATCAAACAACACTCCATCCATCATCAACCCACTTTGGCTTGTAGCTTGACTGGGGCAACATCACCTTCATCCTTGCATCCATTACTTCCCAATCTCCTGCCACCTTTTCATCCTTTCTTACCCATTGCTCTGTATCATATTCCTCATCTCCATTCTCATCATCTCATCCATTTGAAGAGCACATCCGTGTTCTCTTGAACCCGCATGTCCTCTTGAGGGGGCATCCTCAATCCCTAACCTTCATCATCACTCCCATCATCTTTCTTCTTAGTCACTCCTTTGAATGACTGGGGAATCTTTCCCAATCTAACCATCTTCTTTCGAGTTCTATGTTTTAATATTATTTGAAATGATGCTACATTGTAACACCATTTCAAAGAGGGGAAAAATGTAGACATCTAAATTTGGACACTTTCATTTGTCCAAATTTATCCCCTTTCGTCTAAACATATATTTATTTGCATTAATTAAGTAATACTACTATTATTTAATTAATACCTCTAAAGTTCTTCTAATCTCTAAGGTATTTAGTTAATAATTAAATACCTTATCTCCTTATCCTCCTTTCATCAAATAAATTAAATATATATGGCATTCTCCCATGTCACATCCTCCATTATTTTCATCTAATCCCAATCCATCTTCTAATATCATCATTAAGATGTGCACATGCTTAATCCTTGATTAGGATGTGTCACATCCTTCAACTTTTTCAAGTTTTCCTATAATCTCTCTTAGTCACCTAACCCTCCTCTAATCCTTCATTAACTAGCCTAGTCATTTTCCCAAGGAATTTTTAATTCCTTTTATCCTTCCAAGGAATATTAAATTCATTTTTCTCTTCCCCATGTGATCTTTGACTTGTCACATCAAGTCACATGTGAACTCTTCCCCATGGAATCTTTGACTTGTCACATCAAGTCACATGCGACAAGTGCTTACCTTTTTAGGCACCTTGTCTTATCCAAGGTACTTTCCATCTCTCCCTTTGGAACCTTGTCTTATCCACAAGATTCCCCAATCATTGTGAATTTTAAATTCACTTTTACTCCTCCAAGGAATCTTCTCTTCCCCATGTGATCATTGAGAGGTCACATCATCCCTTTTCCAAGGTACTTGCAAGTACCTCCACATCATGTACCCTCCTTCCACCCCACTTGCGCATCACCATGTCTATGCCACTTCACATGCCACATGTCAATATGTGAGGGCTTGTGAGTCCTCAACTCACCATATCCCTACATCTTGGCCTTGTTGATTTAATCTCAACCTTCCATTTCTCTAGAGAACTCAAAATTCTCTATAAATACCCCCTCTTTTCTCTCATTTAGGGAGGAGATCATTGTGTTAACCAAACTCTTGCAAAAATTTTATTTGAGCCATACTTAGCTAGAATTCTCATTTACTTGCATACAACATAGCATCCTCATCTATTTTTCATCCATATTGCATCTCATTCATACTTATTTTGACATCAAGAGGAGCATATATCATGTCAACAATCGAAGGGACAACCAAAGGAGCAGCTTAACAAGGTATTATCATTCTATCCATTTTGTTAGGTTTAAATTTTAGCCCAATTTTGAGGTGTTAGGTGTTTAGGTGGTTTCTTGCATGTTTTGTATTGCTGCTCATTTCTAGGACAACTTTTACTCCTGATCACAGTCTCAATGAGGACGAATCATAAATCACCTTACAAAAAGTGCATGAAGGTTTTTGTGGGTCTCACTCTAGTGGACCTAATCTACTAAACAAATTTCTGAAAATAGGTTATGATTGGCCCTTAATATAGAAATAATTCATTCATTACTCAAGGAAGTGTCATTAATGTCAACAATACAATGATCTTGTTCTCACACCGGCACAAGAGCTATGACCTATAACTACACTATGGCCTTTCTCACAGTGGGGACTTGACTTGATAGGAAAGATATCTTCATCTTCATTTAATGGGAAAAAAATCATCATCACTACAACAAAATAATTTTTAAATTCGATAGAAGTGTAGTGTAGTAAAATGCATACCCTTGCATTTTCACACCTGTTTGGGCCCACCTTGCTTTATTTATCCTATTTATGTCTTAATTGGTCATTTTTTGTGTCCAAAAGCCCAATGAATTACATTTTTTTCTAGCTAATCCCAACATTATCCAATGCATAAGTGATAGTTTAATGATTTCATCTGTGTTCGTGATTTTTGGGTCGGGACTAAAATGCCACCTAGGGAATCTTTGTCCCCCAAAGGTCTCAAGACCCTAATTTTGAGGTATCTTAATTGGGCCCCTTTTTGGTGTCTGTGCCCCAAGTTTCATGACTCAGGACTAATGCGCCATCTAGGGTGTCTTAGTCCTCCTTGAGTTATTTTTAGGATTTAATTTCAAATTTTTGTGGGATTTAGCCTCCTTTATTTAATGAATTCAAATGTCAACTTGGTGTGATGTAATTTCAAGATATTAAGCATAGATAAGTATAAATACAAGGTTCATTCATTCATTTTAATACAAGTCTTTTGTGAGAGCATTCATAATATCAAATTGAGTTCACAAGAGCATTCAAGAGAATTTCATCAAGCATTTGGAGCCATCATCAAGATTCAAGCATCATATCAAATAGCGTCTTCCATCATGTATGTTATTGTTCCAACATTTGTGATATAGGGTTTTGATTCAAGAAAGCAATTCAAGATCATTCCTTTGGTTCAAGATCCATATCCATTGCAGCCATTTCACACAAGTTTGCATACTTTACAAGAATTTGGTGAGTTGTAGCATTGCATGTTGTTCATTCACCATTTCTCTTCATTATTCTATTTCATTTCAAGGTTTAATTACCAACAAGGGGTTTGACCAAGGCAAACAACCATTCACTAACAAACAACAAGTTTTCCCTTCTTGCATATTTTTTATTGCAGATCTAGAATGAAGACCCAAAGATCATTTGGAATGCAAAGTTGTAAAAGTTGCAAAGTTGCATTACAAATTTGTCATCTTCACGAAAACTCACCTATAGGCCAAATCTGGAAGTTTTAGTACCTAAGATCGGAAGAGAAGAAAATGCAGACCTTGGAGCCTACAACCACATTCATATTTTTCTAGAAATGTAGAATGGGACTAATATGCCATCTTGGGAATCTTAGTCCTCCTAAGCCTATTTTTCAGAAATTCTTTTAGATCTGGTTCTGACATTCGAAGATTCCACATTTTCCCCAAAAAACAACGGGACTAAGACAATGGTAAAGGTGTCTTTGTCCTCCTTCGCATATCTGGACAACTTTAAATTTATGGAATCCTCAAAACATCTCCAAACTTCCCAAGTACACACATCCTATCTTGTTGTTGCATAATTTCATCATTTACATCTCTCATTTAGCTTGCATAATTAGGTTTTGTAGGTTGAATGTCTGTTTGTCTTTTCCAAGGGTTTGCTTGGTGGTGAAACCCTTAAAGTTGAAAGAATCCCCTCCTAGGTCTACCTCATTAATAATTGACTTACCTTGTGAGGTTGTTAGTCAATCCAATTAGGACTCCTAGGACATTATTGAATGACCGAAGGAAAATAGAGTGGTCTAACCCCCACTTTCCCATTTTCTTTCTAGTTCATTTTGGTGAACTCGACCTTGTTGAGAATTCATTTATGATTTTGGAGTCCATTTAAGTCCTTAGATATAGATCGCATTCATTCTTTCATTGAATCTTGCATTAGTGAAAGTGCATCTAGGTTTTCTTGCATTTTGCATTAGTGAAACTGCATTTTGGGTTTCCTATATTTGCATTAGTGAAAGTGCATACAGGTTTCATTTTTACTTTCTTGCATCAGATAAGTTCATTCAAAAATTGAAACGTACATTTTTCATCATCTTAATTGCATTTAGAAACTTTCTTATTGCATTCAAAATTTAAAAAATTGCATTCAATATTACATTCAATTGCTTCTTCCTAGTTACTTTTTCTTGCACTCATTTTCACATTTTTCTATTTCTAAACATCAGCATCCTGAATAGGCAATCTATAAACACTATAGACAATCCAAAAAAAAATTATTTTTTTTGAGAAAAACCTCTACTAAGACTAAAACGCCCTTCCTAGCATCTTACTTCCTCTCAGGGTTTCTACCTCGTAAGTCTCTCTTTGTTGTTTGTTGTCTATTTCAATCCCTAGAACTTCAAAATCTCACCAAGAGGAACAAAATTCCCTTACTGGCATCTAAATCCATGTTGACTCTAACTCTCCAGTTTTCAAGATCTAAAATGATTTTTCTATGTTTTTGTGGGCTTCCTTCAGTTTTCTATTTCAGTTTCCAGAATTGTTGTTATTCCAATTTCTTTCATTTCAAGTGTAATTGCAAGCATAGGATATTGTGTTCATTACACTTTCTTTGTTTTATCCCTTGTATGATCTATAGTACTTGGTGTCCTACTGCTAATATTGTGGTTAGAAAAAGTGCAAGACTCATGGCATCCAACGATAAAACACTCACTGTGGATCTTGGGTTATACCGCTCTCTTACTTTTGGTGTTGAAATTAGTTCACTGGGTATGGATCATACCTTTAACACCTCTTTTACTATGCCTACCTTACCTACAAGAGTTGTGCCAAGTGTTCAAACAATGGTTGACCATATTCCTAAAGAAAACATGATGAAAATGCATGAAGACCTAGCTCATTTCCAAGAAAGTGAGTACTGAAAACATTTCCAACACTATTATACCTACCATACATAGTATTCACCGCATGATGGAAAGTGATGAGGGACTAGAAGTTGTGCGTAACCTAGCTCAAATATTTGGAAAAATCCTTCCTTCCACCACTAATGGTGCTCAAGCTTCAAACAACGTGCCAAACCAAGGAGGAATTCAAACTCCTCCCTCTTCAACCATAACCTCAATTCCCACTTATACCAATCCTCAAATGACCACAATGATGCAACTAACTAGTAGCATCCTTCCTACCTTCAATATTTCCACTAGTACTCCTTATACCTATGTGGCATCTAGTCTTATATCTCCTCCTATAAGAAATCCATTCACTAGTCCTTCAAACACATACACACCACCATCATATTCATCTCCATCACACACTACAAGAAATAATCCTATCATTAACCACCTCTTATAAAGCCTTTCATCCATTCAACATCAAGTTTCCACCATAAATCAAAATAAAAATGGTCCACCTTCATAATATGTCAAAAGTAAGCCACTATCCTTGGAGATATTGAGAATTCTAGTGCCACAAGTTATAGAGATCCTTAGATTTAAGAAATATGGAGGAAAGGGAGATCTCTCTAATCATGTTAATGCCTTTACTACTTTGTGTAGTGACTTTATCCTTGGGAAAAACTTTTGGATAAACTTTTACCCTCATCCTTGAAAGACATTGCCTTGGACTGGTTTTCTACATTACCGAATAACTCAATTTGTTCATTCAATGAACTTGTTAAGGCCTTTATTAACCATTTCCAAGTGCATATGGTCCCTAAAATGAAATTAGCTGATTTGATGAGATGCAAGCAAAATGAGGGTGAAAAAGTCACTAAATTTATTTCATGCTACCAATCGCTTTATTCCCAAATCAGTGTGAAGATTCCCAATTCCCACCTTCAAAATATGTTTGTAGAAAATTTACAAAGCAAGATAAGGGATAAGCTCACCATGATGGGGTATGTGTAGGATCATCATAGAAAAAATAGGCCCTTAAGTGGAAAAAAATTCAAAAAAATTAGTGTTACGCAACTTGACGTAAAAATTTGAATAAGTTATCTATATTATTTCAAAAATATGTAAGAATAGAATCTATAGAAAATTGAATGTAGTTTCTAAAATACTTTCAGGCTTTTTTGACCCGGCTATGAAAATCGGGAAATTTCTTTAATGTAGTAGTAATTTAATTTCTGGCAAGGAAAGGTATGTCCGACCATCTGAACTAATACAATAAAATGATAACAGTTTTTCTTTTAGATATAAGTAGAGTGAACTGCGTCCCCAAGCGTATGCTATTTTTGTAATTTTTTTCCAAGTAAATAATTAATTATGAATTTTTTATTACAACTTTTAAAAAATATGAAAACTCGTATGTTTGACCACCTTAACTTGGTCAAAACTTCATGAAATTCCTTTTTTTTTAATCCTATAGTATGCAAAGCATAGAATGTGACACATGTTTTGGATTCAAAAAATATGATATAGTTTGAAAGCTATAGATGTTTTTCAATCAGCCTATCAATCAGGACTTTAGTCATAATTCAAATAGAAAATAAATAATAATTATTTATTAAATTCAAAGTAAAGCATAATTTATATTGATGGAAAGCTGAGAATCTCCTTTAAAAACCCTTTTCGTTTCATCAATTTTGGGTAAGAAAAAAGTCGTCAGCCACATACCCATCATATCGCCACTTTTTGGCCCATCATGATCCTACACATACCCGATGAAATTTCCTTCCTTCATGAATTTATGCACTTCCCTTCAAGACTATCAAAATTGTAAGTACTAGTGAACCAAAAGCCACCCCTACCCATCCTAAAAAGTTTTAAGCTTCAAACCAAAACACTTACCAACCTTTTAGAATACAAAATAGAAGTTTTTTTAAACTAAATTTCACCTCTTAACCTACCCAACAAATTGATAACCAAGTATCCACTATAAAGAAGAATAATCCTTATATCTTTGGGGATCTACACAGGAAATTTACACCCTTACCCGACACACTTCAAAACATTATGACCTAGCTCTTAAAAAAAAGTGTTCTTACCTTACCTCTCATCCAACCCCTTGACCCTACCAAGCCATTACCTCTAAGCTTTAGACAAAATTCCTATTATGCTTATCACCAACAAAAAGGACATGATAAAGAACATTGCAGGCGTCTTAAACATCTTGTGCAAGACTTCATTCATTCCAATCATATCCTAATTAGAGGTGTGAATGGAAAAGGTAATAAGTCTATAGCTCTTCCCAACCAAAACATGCAAATCTTTACCAATCCCATGCCCAACCATCATATTTCATTTGTTAAGGCTAGTGAAACTAAGCCCGATGTGATGAATGTTGACATAGATGATGAGAATATGAGAAATCATGAACAAAATCCCATGGATGATGATAAACAGAGTCCTATGGATACTAATGAACAAATTCCTATTGATACAATGATGGGAGTGATTGACATCGAACCTCGTAAATAGTAAACCATTGACATTACTTTCTCTTCAAAAAAAACAAGTAGACATGCACCTGATGACCTTAACATAGCTGAAAGAATCAATAACAAGCCCACTCCTAGGATTTTAATTGATGTCAACTATGGAGAGAATGTGATCACAAAAGAACTCTTATATGTGCATGAACTCACTCAAGATAGATATGATAAACCAAAAGCATGAAATAAAACACACAATGGTTTTGCTTGTGCTACGATAAGCTCGATCACACTCCCATTATAAGTAGGAACAAAGAAATGAAATGTATTATTCTCTATCATATCTAATTCAAACCAATTTCATGTAGAGTTAGGCTACAAATGGCTTCACTCCATGAATGTGGTCCCATCAGTTGTCCATAAGTGCTTAAATTTTCTAGTTGGAAATGAAATATTCACCGTAAACCATAGTGGCTTTAGACCCCGATCTTCCTATGGAAATTTATCCTTATATTATGTTTGGCTTGAGCCCATGGAACCTATAAGACCTCGTGAAGAATTCCTTTTCCTATCCTACCAAAAGTTCAAAGCAAAATGCATAGCCAAACTACCCCTTGAAAAATTGCCTCCACCCATGATCAAACCTCCACCCATGCTTGAACCTCCACCACCTAAAGAAAAAAATGTTGAACCCAAAGCCTTTCCAACAAACCAAGACCCATTCATGAACAATCCCTCACCTATTTCCTATAAGAGACCTAGACAAAACCAAACAAGTCCCAATCCACCTCCTAAGAAAAATTATAAAGAAAAAGAGAAAGTGGTTGAACAACCTTCCATGGTTTCTTCCATTCTTCCCTCACAAGGAGCAAAGGAACATATGGTTGACAAACCCACTCCTACACAAATGCAACTTGAAACCATAACAAAAGAAAACAAACGTGGTATGACGCAAGATAGATATGGAGAATAATGGAGCAGGGCGGACTGGCCTACCATCATGAGCTGGAAATGATAAATAAATCCATGGTGATCCTCCTAAGCCGGTGCAATCTACTCATCTCGTTGAACTTGGTGATTCTCTTAGTATAGCACTTGATGTTGTCCCTCTCACTAGTGATCTGCATTTTGCATATACTAAACAAGACTAGGATGTGAATGACATGCTGGATGGTTGACTTGCATGTGCTTTACTAGTCTTTTATCTTATCTTTTTCTTTCCTTTTTGCTTTTTGATTTTGATTGCATGTGTGTAATGTGATCCCTCGTAATGTTTGACATTTCCTCTCTCTATGTGCATTCCTTTATTTGTACCTTAATTCTTCTATAAGTGATTACGCCTTTATTATCGATTTTATTTTTATTTTGATCTTTTGTATTGACTGCATAAGGAGTGGATAACGTGGAGAGAGCCTTTCCGAGCAGCGATCGGTGATTCTTTATGAGTTTTTGATGATCTTTGGCGTCGAAACTGGATATCTTTCTGTTGATCTGGGTTATTTTTCCTTTGGTTTTTCTTTTTATTTATTTTTCCTTTTAGGGAGTTTTCCTTTTTTGGTGATAGCTGGCACCAGATAATTCCCGATATCTTCCGAGGAGGAAAGTTGACCTTGTTGATTTTTTTCTACTCTCTATGTTTACAGCACATTCTTTCTAGTTCAAGTGTATTTAGATGATAATTGCGAGCTCTTCTAATATCATTGTAATAAAGATGATAATTCAACTCAAACCTATGATCCCTTTATGTAACCCTTTCCTTTTCATGAATGTTTCAGCAATTTCAAGCAACATGGTGTTAGTACTTTTAAAGGTAATGGATTTAAAATAATTTCATTTGTACTTTTCCTTTTCATGTTCGTTGATGTGATTTTCTTTCTTTACGCAATGCTTTTTTCCTCTTGGTAGTGTCTTCGGGTTTTACTTCCTCCAAAAGTGTGATATTTCCTTGTCCTCTCTTGGAAACATTAGATACAATGTTCCCTTGGATGAGATCTTGCACTTTTCCTCTTTTGTAAACAAGAGGAGACCTTTTGCGCTTGTCCTCTCTTGGAAGCATTGGGTATGATATCCCCCAAGATGAGACCTTTGTTGGAAAGAGAGACTGCACGTGTCATCTAGTGTTGTCATTGATGGAAACCCTAGTTAGTGATTTGATCTACACATCAGTATTTGATCATACCAAAAGTCAGATTGAAGATAAGTGATTAACTATCAAGCTAGAAAAGAACATCCAACAGAATTGTGTTCATCAATTCATATGCAATCTTTTATTATCATTTTGATTTCTAGATCTCAAGAAAGGTTTTTTCATATATGATATATGTTATCCTTGAATCTTAGAGACTCGTATCGATCAATGTGAACGTTAAAAGATCTGGTTTGATGATTTTTTGTTTAACAGTGCAAGGACAACTAAGTGAATATAGCATGTTGCGGATATTCGAGGAGTAATTGTTGAAGTTTTTTTTGTGTTTGAGCATGTTGATTTAGGTCCTCACAATGTTGTGGCTGACTTTGGTTGGTTTGCATTGAAAATTATTTGTGCATTGAGCTAACAGTTTGTAAATATTTTATATTTTGTTGAAGCTGACATCTGGTTGATTAAATCTTTAGTTGGGATATATATAAGTGATCATTTATATCATTTTGATGGATGTATGAATTGTTTTGATGTGTGTTGGGAAAGTTAGAAGGATTGTAGAGAGATTGTGCATAGTTTCACTTGTGCAGAAAAGGATTTGTGATGCGAATTAAAGTAGACAAAGTAGAAGAGAAGAATCAAATAGGAGGTCAAGAAAGTGATTGATATGCTTAACCCGAATTGTAATCAGGCATTTGTAGATGCTATTTTCTTAATTCAAATCTTTTGGATGTAATCCAAATCTTGTGTAAGACAGTGAGTCTTCCTTTTGTATTTGAGTAGTGAGCTCTAGGTAGTGTGCCTGAATGCATGTGCATTCCTTTTGTAAACACTTTTTGAGTATACTCAAATCATATTGTGGATTGACCTCCACCGTGGTTTTTCCCCTAATAGGGTTTCCGCATTAAAAAATCCTTGTGTTATGGTGTTTTGGTTGCTTGTTTTTTGTTCATGCATATTTCTTTTGGTTCAATGTTTTAAGTGGTTTAAAGATTAGACTATTAAAGTTAAATTTTGTAGAGAATTGATTCACCCCCCCTCTCAATGTTCCTTGATTACAACAATTGGTATCAAATCCTAGTTCCTCGAAAGTAGTTTAAAAACTTGGGGAAGATCCAAGAAAGTGATTCAACAGATTCAAGCAGTCTTCAACAACAAATTTTGGTGGCACTAGATGATCTTGATCAGTCAAAATATGAAGTTTGGGAATTGCAAGAAAATCTCATGAATGTTGAGAAATTCATTCAATCATTGAAAGATAAAATCAATAAGTCCAGGGAGAAGAGAAGGGAACTATGTGATTAGATCAAGCAAAAAGAGAGTAAAAGAATTGAAGATGAACAACCGAGTCAAGCCCTAAAGGAAAAGAAAAAAGAATGTGAAAATTTTGCTAGCGATAATGCAGTCCTAAAGCATGAGATGGAATCTATTATGATGAGGACGACCAAGGAGATTGAAGAAAAAAAGAAGAATGAAGAGAATCTTGCTCAGTCCTTGAAAGAGAAATTTGAAGAATGCAGCCAAATTACTGATGGATTCAATCAGTTGGAGCTTGAATTGGAACAATCTAGAAATAATGAAAAAGAGCTTGAAAAGCATATTGTTGATCTTAGAGATGAAATTGCTACTACAAATGAATTCAAGGAGAAGTTAAAGATTGGTTCAACCAAGCTTGATGAACTGATTAAAAGTTAGAGGACTGGAAGTGACAAGTGAGGTCTTGGATATGAGAAAGGAGAAAGCTCTAGATTTGAACAAAGGAGATTTAGGCAAGTAAATCAGATGAACAAAGCTGGAAGGTATCTGGTAAGACAACCTAATGCTCAAAGGTTCAATGGTTACTATTTTTTTTGCAATAAATTTGGTCATATGGCGGCTCAATGTAGAAGCATAATGAATTTAAGTGGTCCATCATTCTTAGGTTAGTGTTTCAATTGAAATAAGTATGTTAATAAGTCAAATAAATGAAGAAATATGTCAAACAACTTTTTCAATAGAGATGTTGGATGTTATTCATGCAATAGATTTGGCCATATTTCTAACTAGTGGAAATCAAGAGAAAATAAATTGAACAACTATTTTGGACAAAGAAATGTGGTGTGCTACAATTGCAACAAATTCGGTCACATTGCTAGATTTTGTAGAAGCAAAAAGGGTCTAGTGAATCAAAAGAAAAACATGCAGAAGGATGAAAAGGGAAAAATAAAAGTTACTACAAGTGAGATCAGGAAGCAAACGAAGAAGACGTGGGTGAAGAAGAGTCCTTCTAATGCAGAAAAAGATTCCACACCAGAACCAGATTATGGAAATTCCTCTGGGAATTATTTTAAGGCCTCTGGCCTAGGGGAAGTTGTCAAGAAAATATGTTAAACCCCCTATTGTTAGTTGGAACTGAAAGTGTTAGATTGCAATGATTGCATTAGTGATGTGTAGATGTTTTGGTATGTATTATGAAGAAAACTTATGCAAAATTGAAGGTCCACAAAAGAATTTTCTTTTATAGCCTAGGTCACTTTTCATTTCAAGAAGAAGAAAGTTGGAGAGCTCTAAAGAGAACTTTGGTGAAGATTCAAGTGTGAAGGCAATTCGGCAATCAAACCCTAATCCGGCGAAAGGTATTTATCCGAAAACTCATAAATTTGAAAATTTTGAAAATGGTTGCTCCATTGGTTGTGGATATTAAGGATAGGTCCCATTCGAAATTCAAATGGAACCCCTTTAAATCCATTGAAACAAAACCTTTAGGTGCATTTTCTTATGTTCCATATGGTGTTTTGCATATCGAAGATATTAGGGCATACATTCATGTAAATTTTGAAGAGTTAGGAAGCTCCCAATTGCTAAAATTGTACTCCAATAACATTGTGGGAGAAGATCTCCATGTAAAACCTTAATTTAAGACTTTGGAGGAGAAGAAGTTCACTTAGATTGTGAAATTTCTCGTGTTTGATGAAAATGAATGGGTTCAATATATATTGAGTTGAGTGCATGCCAAGTTTATGTGGTTAAGTTAGCCTTTTAAGATTACAAAGGAAGCTATAAGGATTGTTAATAGTTTAAATTCATCTGGTGCATTGCCAACATTGAAAGCTATGAAGAATCAAATAGTCACTGATGCAACTGGTTCAGTGTTCGACAAGAGAGCTATGACAATTGATGATATTATTGAAGTGGATGTCATATTTTCTTCTATGGTCATTGGGTACAAGATCTATCACTCCAGTTGGGACAATTCTATATTTGGTACAAAAATCTATGCAGCATATCAGATGGTTAAATAAAATACAAATTATGACCTATGTAAGTTACTCTAGAGCCAACTAATAGAGAATCTTGGAAAATAAAGAAAGATAAGAAGAATTCTTTCAAGTACGGTAATCTACTATTGTGTTTATTCTTTTATTTCATGCATGAAGTTTTGAGAGTTGGAAAATTTCAATGGCAAGGTGATAGACCAGTAGTTGTTCAAATTAGAGACATTTTGTACATAATTGGTGATAGTAAAGCTAGAAAACTGCTATCTAGGGTTATTTCAAGAACTTTCAAAATGAAATGCAAGCCAGGGAAAGGATTCCTACTTCTATTGTCGAGAGGTACAAGGATATAATTTGCTTCATGGTTGATATTGATCAGTGTTTGATGGAATTTTTTTATCCTAGAACAGTGTGGATAATGGGTTATGAGGTTGAAGAACACATTTTGGAGTTGTATGCTCAACACTTGCTAAGTAAACCTCAAGATCCAACAAAAGAAAGGTTTGCACCTTTGAGGAAAAGAATATGGAATTTCATGCTCAATTGAAGAATCCAATGATAATGTGGAAGGTGAGAAAGGAAGTTGAAGCCTTTCCAGAAAGCATGGGGATATTAGTTGAAGTTGTGACAAAAGCTAGGAGGAAAAGAGAACAAGCTAAAGCAAGAGAGCTAACTAGAAATAAGTTTGCTAGTCCAACAACATCCTCTGCTAGATCTAGATCCACAAGGAGCTCTACTCTCTCATTTGGTCCTGCAAAGAAGTCAAGCCCTGTGAAAGCCCAATTCAAGCCATCTAGTAGAGAAGGAAAGAGAAAGAAGGACAGGAGTACAAGAGTCTATCCTGTTATCTCAGAAGATGAAGAGACTAAATCTGATGAAGAGGTAAGAGAAATAAAGCATATAGACACCAAAGCATCTAAAGTCTCTAATGACAATTCCTCTGATGAAGAGAAAGCAAAGAAAAAAATGAAAACTAAAAAATTAGTTATGTCTATAGAAGAAGTGGAAAAAGCCTTGATTGAGTATGGTAATCTTAGGCCACTTTGTGAATGGTATGACACTTTTGATAGTGTTGGTCAAAGAACTCTTTAGGAAGCAACAATAAATTATTTGAACAATTTCAATATGACTCTCATTGAAATAATGTCTGAGTTACCAAAAGGTTTGTATGAAGATTTGGAAATTAGGAGAGTGAATGCAAGAACTAAAGAAGAGCAAATGAGAGAACGAATACTTGTTGATCTGTGTCTAGTGATGTCTATAGAAGAGATGAAGAATATTCTAAATGAAGCTAAAATGGATTTCAAGAGCAAGATAAGGGTGAACAAGCTGATTATTGGACAGACTAAAGAGGTTGAAAAGGATACTAAGAAAATCCTTAAGGAAATTCTATTAAAGAACATATACAATGTAGTTTTTGAAGAAGTGCATGTTGAAGATGTTCCATCTGTTCTAGTAAATAAAGAAGGGAAACAAGATACATTTGAGGATACTTTGAATCCTCTAGATACACATGAAACTAAAATTCCTATGGAGAGTGAAGCTCCTAAAGTTGTGTCAGTTGAAGAAAAAGAGATTCTTGAAGCCATGCAAGAATCAATGACTAAAGAAAAGAAGGATGAAATGAAGGAGATTCATGTGGAAGAAAGAGACACTACTAAGGAAGTGAAGGAGTTTTTAGAAGAGAAACAAGAGGAGTTTGATCCTGAATTGATTAAAAGTCCTATCAACTTGGATACTTTATCTCCCATTGAGAAACTAAAAGTTGCATCATTTGCTCAAGCCAAGGTAAGGGAGGAGATTCTCAAATCTCATATTAAAGATAGTGAGCTGTTAAATCTTACATCTAGTATTCTAGAGAAGATCATGCCTTCATATGTCAAGGATTCATCTGATTCTCCATCCGGTCAGCTGAAGAAGCTTGTTAATTTTGTAAGTACTCACTTTTAGTCACTTGAAAAACCAGCTATGGATAAGGTTTAGAAGAAATTTGGTGCTAAAAGGTTCAATAGGTTGAAAGGGATAATTGATAATGATAAATATTTGTTAGCTACCTATGTAAAGAATATTCAAGGTGCTTTATCTAAAAGTGGAAATATTTATAAGTCATGCTTGTCAATGTCTAAGTTCACTGAGGACACTGACAAGAAAATGAAGGAATATGAGAAACAGTTAGTACATATTTCTCAAGCATTTGATCCTCTAACCATTTATGTTGGAAAGCAAGAAGGTCAAGTCATATCCCTGCTTGAAAAAATCAAAATTTTGAAGCATGAAGAAGGCATAATTGTTGAAAGAGTTTGTTAGCTCAGAGGACTAATTGGTCCTTAGATGGAAACAATGCTTAATTCTTTGAAGGAAGCACAAGATGCTATGGCAGTCAGTGATCCAGTGAACCTTGAGTTAGCAAAGATGCAATCTTATTTATTCTATGGTCACATGACTATCTTGGAGAGTCTCAAAAAGAGTTGGGACACTAGTTTGAGCCTGTTTCAAAGAGTAATTTTATAGACATATTCAAGTTTATGTAAGTTAGAGAAGCAAGTTTGTACATATGCAGTTTTTTCATAGAAGTTTTTGTTTGATTTTTGGTATGCGGTTTCCCATATTTGTCATTGATGTCAAAGGGGGAGAGTGGGACAATGAAAAATGTCTTAATCATCTCAGGGGGAGTTGTGTTTTAAAGTTTTGAAGGTTAGGAAGTGTATTCCATTGTTGAGCGATCCGGAACCTTGATGGTACTGCGGTGACGCATCAATGCAAAAGGGGTGTTTGGCAAAGGAGGAATATTGTACATGTCATTTGGTGTGGTGATATAGATTAGTGATTTGATCCGCATGTGATGTTGATCTTGCCATAGAATTTAAAGCAAAGCTAAGTGATTAACTATCAATCTAGAACAAAACATACGTGAGGTGGTATTCATCGATTTCCTTTAACTATACAGGATTGAAAAGGACGTGATCATGCCGGTCGGGGCCTGTTCATGGGGTTGGAGGAGTTGGTGGTTTTCGCAGTCTAAGAAAATTAAAGTGATATAGCATATTGTATGGATATTGATTATTGTTTAGGTATGTTTTGTGTTTGAGCATGTGTTGGTTGGGTCCTGCTATGTTGTGGCCGACTTTGGTCGGTAATGGAGTCAGTATTTTGGATTGAGCGAAGGTTGAAATGTCTTTATATTTTGGAAGTCGACATGTGGTTGATTCAAATATTTAGTTATTGGAATCATATGGCAAATGCTTTATATCATTTGATGGATGTTGCAGAGATGTTGATGTGCGAGAGTTAGGATTCTAGAATTGTGCATAGTTTGCCAATGCTGAAGATTTGATGATGTGAATTAAGCGGATAAAGGGCGAATGGGTGCAAAGTCAAAGAAAGTGATGGCCATGCTTGGAGCGTAATTAGGCATTCGTAGATGCTATTTTCTCAATTCAAATATTTTAGATGTAATCCAAATCTTGTGTAAGACAATGATTCTTACTTTTCTATTTGAGTAGTGAGCTCTAGGTAGTGTTCCTGAATGCATGTGCATTCCTTTTGTAAACACTTTTTGAGTATACTCATATCATATTGTGGATTGACCTCCACTATGGTTTTTCCCCTAATAGGGTTTCCACGTAAAAATCCTTGTGTTATGGTGTTGTGGTTGCTTGTTTTCTGTTCATGCATCTTTCTTTTGGTTCAGTGTCTTAAGTGGTTTAAAGATCAGATTATTAAAGTTAAATTTTGCAGAAAACTAATTCACCCTCCCCCTCTCAGTGTTCCTTGATTCCAACAACTTTGTATTTATCCTCTCTTGGAGATGTTAAGAATGGTGTCCCCTCATAGTAATACTTCACATGAACTAAGAAAAATCCTTTTGAACATCCCTCTTTCTTGTTGTACTTTTCCTTTATGTCCTTATTAAAGTCATGGAGGTATGGCATTGATATGGACTCCCTGGGGCTCACCTAGCGAACAACTAGCTTCACTAGCCCTTGTGAGCGTGCATTTTATTTTTTTCCTCATTATATTCATGGAGGTATGGACTTGATATGGACTTCTTGGGGCTCACATAATGAACGCCTAGCTTCACTAGCCCTTGTGAGCACACATTTTTGTACCTTATTAAACTCATGGAGGTATGGCTTTGATATGGTTCCCTGGGGATCACCTAGTGAACACCTAGCTTCACTACCCCTTGTGAGCATGTGTTTTGTTTGCATAGTGCATAGCGCATTCCACTTGTAAACTTTAAGTTTGGAAAAAACAACCTAGACCTACGGTCACCGTTTGGAAGCTAGTCAAAGGCACAGATCGTTGTTTTCTTTTTCTTTTTCTTTTCCGCCCTGTCTTTCCATGGTGTATTATTTGTGATCGTTATGGCTTCAAAATGTAATCAAAAGTATGTTCCTTTATTGCTTATGTTGGTTTTCATGGGATCGTCTAGGGCTTAGCCACCCTCTTGGTTATTTTCAAAATCTGTCTTTGTTTGTTTGTTTGATTTATGGGTTGTGGTGCGGTGGTTTTGAAGCAAGTCCATCTCTCTCATAAAGTGGGGGAGCTAAATGTGGTGTGTCAATGCACCCTTGCATTTTCACACTTTAGACCTCCCTTGCTTTGGGCAGCCATATTTATATGCTTAATTGGTCATATTTTATTACTGACCCTATGAATTACATCTTTTTCTAGATAATCCCGACATTCTCCAATGCATAAGTGATAATTTATTGATTTCATCTATGTGTCCCTATTTTTTTGGTCCGGACTAAAATGCCACCTAGGGCATTTTTTTCCCCCAAAGGTCTCAAGACCCTTATTTTGAGGTATCTTAATTTGGCCCCTTTTTGGTGTCTATGCCCCAAGTTTCATGACTTGGGACTAAGATGCCACCTACGGAATCTTAGTCCTCCTTGAGTTATTTCTTTCCATTTAATTTCAAATTTTAGTGGGATTTAGCCTCCTTTATATAATGAATTCATATGTCAGCTTGGTGTGATGTGATTTCGAGATATTAAGCATAGATAAGTATAAATACAATGTTCATTCATTCATTATAATCCAAGTATTTTGTGAGAGAATTCATAATATCAAATTGAGTTCACAAGAGTCTTCAAGAGAATTTCATCAAGCATTTGGAGCCATCATCAAGATTCAAGCATCATATCAAAGAGCTTCTTGCATGATGCGTGTTATTGTGCTAACATTTGTGATGTGGGGTTTTGATTCAAGCAAGCAATTCAAGATCATTCCTTTGGTTCAAGATCCATATCCATTGCAGCCATTTCACACAAGTTTACAGACTTCACAAGGGTTTGGTGAGTTGTAGCATTTCATGTTGTTCATTCACCATTTCCCTTCATTATTCTATTTCATTTCAAGGTTTGATTATCAACAAGGGGTTTGACCAAGGCAAATCCCCATTCACTAACAACAACAAAAAATTCCCTTCTTGCATATTTGTGATTGCAAATCTAGGTTGAAGACTTGAAGATCATTTGGAGTGAAAAGTTGCATTACAAAATTTTCATCTCCACAGAAACTCACCTACAGGCTGAATCTGCAAGTTTCAGAACCTGAGATCAGAAGAGAAGCAAGTGAAAACCTTGTAGCCTAGGACCACATTTAGAGTTTTTAGAAATTAAAAACAAGACTAATACACCACCTTGGAAATCTTAGTCATCCCAAGCATATTTTTCAAAAAATATTTTAGATATGGTTCTGACATCCAAAGATTTCACATCTACCCCAAAAAATAGTAGCATGACTAAAAAAATAGTAAAGGTGTCCTTGTCCTCCCTAGCATATTTGAATAGCTTATTTGTATTTCTAGAATCCTCACAACATCTCCAGACTTCCTAGGTACATGTCTTATCTTGTCGTTGCATAATTTCATCATTTACATCTCTCATTTAGCTTGCATAACTAGATTTTGTAGGTTCAATGCTCATTTATCTTTTCCAAGTGTTTGCTTGGCGGTGAACCCCTTAAAGTTTAAACAACCCCCTCCTAGGTCCTTCTCATTGAGAAGTTACTCACCTTGTGAGGTTGTTAGTCAATCCAATTAGGACTCCTAGGAAATTATTGAATGACCGAAGGAAAATAGAGTGCTCTAACCCCCACTTTCCCATTTTCTTTCTAGTTCAAGAAGCTATTTCATTAACTTATATCATAAGGAAACAAATATCCAAGTTTGTCTTGAATTATTTTATCTATCAATATGAAATTCTGCAAACTATCATAATAGATAATGTAACTCCATTTAAAATATAGGATGTCTATGAAATTTGTTCAAGGTTCTCTATCAAACACTGATTCTCAACCCCATACTATCCCCAAGGAAAGGGTTAGGTTGAAGCATTCAATAAAACCATTTTGAAAATATTTAAAAAGATTGTTAATAACATCATCCATGATCAAAATTTACAGCTAAATCCCACCTTATAGGCTTATCGAACTATCATTCTCAAACCCATGGGAATGACACGTTTTTCCTTGGTCTACAAATCTGAAGAAATCCTACCTATCAAATTCATGATCCCATCACTGCAAGTATCCCTAAAGGACATGGTCAACAATGAGGAATATTGGCTATCTAGACTTAATGAGCTAGAACTCCTAGATCAAAGGCATTTGAGTTCATTAAACCATCTCTAGGTTTATCAGAGTTGGCTCAATCAAAGCTATAAAAAGAAGATAAAGAATAGAAGCTTTCAATTTGGTGACTTGGTACTATTGATGGGTGTTTTTGCACTTCTCAACATAGATAAAATCACCCCAAGGTTTGTCGGGTGTTAGGTCATGACAATGCATGGAATAGTTCAATTTGTTGATGTGATTTGTTGGTAATCACAAGGGGCCTTTATGGTTCACAAAGCATGGAAATTATAGGTCTAAAAATGGAGTTTCAAAGTTTTGGAAATGAATGAACAGTAGATGCACACTTAGAATAGCAAGCTAAAACTCACTCTAATCATTATATTTGGCATGGTTATGGTTCTCGGAATCCTAAACTAACAAATTTCTAAAAGAAATATCAAAAGAGGAAAGGGTGAGAGAAGTTATCCTAAATCTAAGCCATGAATGAATAGTAACAATGGAGGATTCTACACTAGATAGACTCCCACAAAACTAAGTTTTTCTTGACCAAGATAAGCCTACAGCTCCACAAAACTAGTGTAATATTCAAGGGGTCTTTGTCAATTTTTAGATTGTATATTCACCTATCTAGCATGAACACGCAATTGAACTAAGGTGTAGCATAACAACATGCTCTGACTAACTTTTCATCAATAAATTACCAAAATTATGAGCTAGGGGTTCATCAAATACTATAACAATAGCCACCATTAAATTCATTCAATAAACTAACCAATAGTAATAACATGGAGGTTGAATCATGCATGCAAAATGAGCAAGCTCAAAGAAAATACCCAACTTCAATGCAATGTTTCCTTTTATTGCTGCAAAATGCTTCTTACAACAATTGACCACACTTAAAAATGAGGAGAAAACCCCTATTTATAGTTTTCCAAAAGTGAAATGAATGGCTAGGATTCTTTCGCAATGAATGGCCCAAATTCAATACAGCTTAGGGTTGCACCTACCCTCAATATATTACAATATAAAAATAGACTACTTTGTCTTTTATCTATGTTTTCCTATAGTCTATTTCATCTTCTAGCTAGAAACTATTGAAATCTTCCTTTTATTAACACTTTTGTAGCATCTCTTCATTAAATTAGGTGAATTCAATTTCAGATTTTTGTCACTGAGAAGCAAAACATCCTCCTTGGTTCAAGTAGACAGCTCTTGGCGATCATTGTTTGGTGGAAAGTAAGCAGTCCCTTTGATCGTCCTATTGAGAATCATCTTCCAGCTAGCCAATGCAGACTCCTCTTCAAGTTCATCTTTTTGATTCTTTGGTACTGACATCTTTGACATGCATTCATATGTTAACTAGTTCCCCTTTGTAAACTATCCATTACTTGAGCATATTTGATTTGAATTACTTCCCTTTGGGAACTATTCTTTGTGTTGTCTTCCCTAGCATGGATCCACATGCATCTCCCTATGCAAGCCTGATGCATTCCCTCAGGCAGGACTTCATTAATAAGTACACCCTTTGTAAGATCACTCCTACACATACAAATAGATAATTACAATTAAAATATTTTAATTCTAATCATAAGATTGTACCATATTTCAAGAAATCCACAAAACACCCCCTTTAGCTTACTTCCATCTTATGGCATGAACCTGCACATTACAAACATAATACTTATCATAATCATCAATGGGACTTCAATGTTAATGCTTTCAATAATTATCCAACAATTCCATGTACCCTCTAATGAAAAGAGATGATTTAAATAACACTTCCCCCCTTTGAATATATATACTCAAATCCCCATTTAATTGTGAACGGGGGGGTTTCCTATTATGATCACTCCACACATATTTGTGGCCCCTTCTAATACATGCAACTAAAAATGAGGACCTTTGAAAAAAAATATGCTTGAAATTGATCATGATAAGGATAACATAATATCATTAATTAATACCCCTTTAAATTTATGATCACCTTCCACTTTCAGATAGCTCCCATGACCAATTTTATTTATGTTTTCTTGATAGACAAGAAGGTTGAACCATTAAAATTCATATAATTATCTTTTAGCTTTAGACATTGATTTTATCAAACTCAAGCATTCCTCACCTTTTATAATATCCACTCCTTCATAAATGAACCCGCACAGAGTGGCACCCATTAACATTAATCAATGAGGGAGAATTTAACATTATGGAAATATGGGAATGAAGAGGCTTTATGCCATTTGTGGGGGTATTGAACATGAGTGTTATCTGGGAGAAGGTGTGGGGACACAACTAGGGAAGGTCATAATTAGAACAACTTAAGAGGTGATGGAATTGTGGTCACGACGTTCCGCACAAGGAAGCTCACAAAATCCCCCTTCCTTGTGAAACCATGTGTAGTAAGAAATATTCTTATTGTAAGCTACTAAAGGGGCTTCCACACATAGAATGCAAAGCTCGATGTTCCTGCTCAACCCTCATGTCTTAATCAAAAGTGCCCCTTCGTGCATTGATTATGTTTGGAACTAGTCATATGTGTCTAGGACCTACCTAAGAGGGAGTTATGTAGATAATTGAAGAAATGGCATCGGGCAACCCAAAACCCACACACCATCACCCACATACTCTCAATAATGAACGAAGGAAAAATTGGTGGTCATGAAATTCCACACGGCTTCAAATACCACGTGATTTCTAATGAAATAAAATTTATAATTCTCTTCCATTCATCACCATACTCCATCAGCCTCATAGAAACACACTCAAGGCCTTAACTGTCACGAAAAAATGGCTTCCTTAATGCATCTACATAGAACCTATCTGTATGATGCGAGATTTTCTATTAGTTAGTTGTAGGCATGTTTCCATTTCATCATGATTTTGGCATAAGTTTGATTCTTTTAATTTTAGCAAGTCTTCCTCCCCAAGTGCAATGGACTCCTTGACCTAATTTCACATAGTAACTCCATCAATAGTTCCAACCACCTTAATGTTGTATTCATAATGTCATCCCTTAAAATTGTTGCTCCATTTTTGTAGTAGCCTATTCTATGTATGAGGCTTATTGATGCACCAAAATAGTGAATGCAGGCAGCTCATGCTACCTTGC
>VDFB02081590.1:0-21323 GCA_007258455.2 Sequoia sempervirens
CCAATATGAATAAGATATAAAAATAAGAAAATGGCAAGTTTAAAAGCCCTGAATTTGGCTAGAGTGAGCTCGTAAAAAAATATAAAGGAAAATAACCTTCCCCTAAGTTTAATCTAGGCTAATCAAACAAGATGTAAATATATTCAAGCATAAATTAACCTAGATTAATTCAATGACAATTATTGGAAAAAGTAATTATACATTAAATAATTTAGGAAAGTAAATACAAACTACATATAAATGTTCTTAGCTCTAGGTTCAATGTGGAAAAAATCCAAAGTAATTTTGGGTTCTAGACTATCCTAGGATTAGGAATATTACTACTTTGTCTTTATATCATCTTTAATTCTATGCAAGATAAGTGTTCTATCTCGGGTCAAGCCTATGCATATAACTCAATTCCATGTTTGTGGATATGTCCTCTAATGTTGGGATCTTATCTTATTGGATGCACATTTTTACTTAATTTTTTGGGATTGTACATATTTATTTTTCTATCTAAATTGATATTAAATAAATTAGAAATAATTTTAGAGGGATGTTGAATCACCAAATGAAAAGTTCTCCTAGGTCAACCTTCTTAAAAGTATTGTATTTATAATTGTGCTAATGATTTAAAACAACAATATCTAAACATGTAGATGCATTGGAGTGGTGTATTATAAACCTAGAATCATTTTAGTGCATTGATGGAATTTCTCCTAGCATGATCCTTCTTAAATGCGAACAAAGTGTTGCAATGAAAATCTCGATTCTTTTTAGTGTACTCAATGGAAGCGTTCCTAACTTGCTCCTTATTAAATTATTTTTTTGATGTCTAATTGATGATAAATGAATAAAATTAAATACCTTTAAATACAACTACATAACAATTAATCATACAAATATGTGTTTAATTGAATCATAAGAGCTAGTTAATTAAGTAGGAGTTAGGTGAATTTGACTTTAAATTTTAAAAAATATAGGCACTAGATCTATGGACACATGATAAAAAATGACCATGGGTGACATAAAGTGGTAAGATATGTATAGAGAATGAATGTTTGATTATGATAAGTGTAATAAATATGGCCTATATGAGTAGTAACAAAGGAGATTTTTGTGGTTTTGATTTTCTTTATACTTAACATTTGTTTGATTGAGATTTTTGGCTTGTGTTGGTAATGTTTTGTAACTATTACCCACGTGGAGAAAAGGAAGTATACATGCTATATTTTTATAAACCTCTCATACTTGTAGCCAAAGGGAGATTTAAATATATGAATCTCATAATGCTAAAGAAAACTCTAGGAAGTTGGAGCAAGAAATAGTTAAAATCTTCAATTAAGGACAACAGGTTACCATGTGGCAATCAACAACTACAAAAAAATCAGTTATCAAGAATAGTTTTGGGAATGTGGGAGAGTAATTAGAGGTTGGAATAAGCAATAAGGAAATGAATATTTTAGCACTGGAGACATAGGCATTGGGTTAAAGTATACACAACAAAAAACAAAAGAGAGAAATCAGATTTCAACGTGTGAGAGTAGAGGGCAATAGGAAAACAAAAAAAGTAAGAATACCAAATTTGAGCATGATATTTGGCCAGTAGATGGAAGTTGAAGTTTGGCATGGGAAAATTGGTAGATATAGGAGAATGAAGAATTACTGAAGAGTTCAATTTCAAATTGTTAAAAAAATAAAACCCTCTTCGTTGTTGTATTTGGATTGTGCTGAGTTCTTGTCTTTGTTGTTGTATTAACATTATCATTGAAGGAGTTAGATGATTGTAAATATTTTTTTTACCATTACAACATGGTGATGGTTATAGCAATTTTTTTCCTATGCAAAAATCCTTGTTAACACTATGTAATGCTGTGGAGGCGTTGGAACTCCAAATGATAATTGAAAATGAGTGTAATCAGCTCTTTAATGATCTTGGTGTTAAATACAACAACAATTTATTGTGAAAAACAAATGGTGTGATTTCTTGTAGGAGTTGAAGAATAGATAAGACAAACAAATGTAGTGTTTGGTTTTTACCAAGCAATCTCTGTCATCATTTTGGTATCATAGCAAGAAAGATCTGGGAGAGCCTAAAAGGTCTGGGAAGTAGAATACGGTTATGCTTGTAGGAATTTGACAAGTATGTGTGTTAAAGTTTGACATGTTAATAAGAATATGGGTACTAAAAGACTGGGCAAAGGAAAAAGAGAGAAGCCCTAGGTAAGGTATCACAAAGTGGAAAAGAGAATAAAAGATGCATCAATATACCATAAAAGAAAGTCTCGGCGAAATGAAAAATAATGTGAAGAAGTAGCAGTTGGAGTGGGACAAAGAAATGGCTGAGTTGAGAAGAGATTTAGACTAAGTGTAGGAAATGAATTGAGGAAAGAAGCCAAGAGTATGATTGGTATTAGCCCATGAAAAATAAGTTGAAGTGGCTTGTGCAGATGATTGTCAAAAAATGTAAAGGGAAAAAGATGGATGTCTTAAAAGAACAAGAAGCCTTGCCGCATCATGAAGATGACATGGAAGTAGAGCCTGAAGAAATGGAAAAGAAGAAGAAAATGGAAGATGGAAAGGAGAATGTTGGTCAAGAGGATGCAAGAAACTTTGAGAAGGAAAAAATAGATGATGTACATGAAGATGAGGAAACACAAGTATTGATTGATGAAACATCAATGGGAAAAAACATTGACATTCATTCAAAAGTAGCTTGGAAGAAGTTTGAGGAGCGCACATGCCAGGTAAATGATAAGCAAGTTGATTTTGATGATTTTAGTAATAATGCTTTTGAAACTTTGCATGAAATTATTGAAGGGAAGAGTTTAAAAGAAGAAAATGAAAATGATATATATAGATGTGAGATGGAGTTTTGGAGGCTTGTAGATGGAAAAGATGTAAGAAGGAGAAGATACAATAAGAAAAATAAAAATTAATGAAAATAGATTTGAACACATGGCATTTGTTCCAGAGTGATGTTGGAAGACACAAAAGAGAAGATTAGAGAAATGATTTATGGATGGCGACCTCATGTGTAGGAGCAAATGCTTTCTTTTTTCTCCCGAGGAGTTTGATGCAAGAGATTTTTGCGGTTTTGGTTTTCTTTATTCTTAGCATTTGTTTGATTGAGATTTTTGGCTTGTGTTGGTAATTTTTTGCAACTCTTACCCATGTGGAGAAAAGGAAGTATATATTCTATGTTTTTATAAACCTCTCATACTTGCAACCAAAGGGAGATTTAAATATATGAATCTCATAATGCTAAAGAAAACCCCAAAAAGTTGGAGCAAGAAACAATTAAAATCTTCAGTCAAGGACAATAGGTTACCATGTGGCAATCAACAACTACAAAAAAATTAGTTATTAAGAATAGTTTTGGGAATGTGGGAGAGCAATTAGAGGTTGGTGTAGGCAATAAGAAAATGAATTATTTAGCACTGGAGACATAAGTGTTGGGTTAAAGTCTACACAACAAAAAACAAAAGAGAGAAATCATATTTCAGCGTGTGAGAGTAGAAGGCAACAGGAAAACAAAAAAAATAAGAATATCAGATTTGAGAATGAGATTTGGCTAGTAGATGGAAGTTGAAGTTTGGTGTGGGAAAAGTGGTAGGTATAGGAGAATGAAGAATTACTGAAGAGTTCAATTCTAGATTACAAGTAAAAATAAATAAAACCCTCTTTGTTGTATTTAGATTGTGCTGAGTTCTTGTATTTGTTGTTGTGTTAACATTATCATTGAAGGAGTTAGCTAATTGTAAATATTTTGTTTACCACTAAAAAATGGTGATGGTTATGTTGCAAGTATGAGCTAGTTTGGTGGTGTTGTCATTAATGTTGTCATTGATGTCAACATAGTTTAGTATGTAGCAAATTGTTCATGTATAGTTGAGATGCTGTTGAGATGTTGTGAGTACATGGAGATATCTTTATGGTGTTTTAGATGTGTTGTGGTAATAAATTTCCAAGTGCTTTTGAGAAAATTAATAAAGAAGAGAAGTCAGAAGAAGGAATGTATTTAGATTGTGTTTTGGTACATGCTCCGCATTTCTCCCATGTTGATCCTATTCCTATGCGGTTCTGAAGCTTTCATTACAGTGATCTAATGATGATATATTCTAAGTTTTAGTTTCTGGTGAGATGGTATGTAAAAGTTGTTCCCACCAATATGTACATCCTACTGGCATAATTAGTGTTCTGTGGACTGGGAGAAATATTTTTGCTCCGTAGTCCTCTTCTGTTTCATTTCAAATCTTGCAGATCTGGGATATGTCTTGTGAAGTACTTTTCTATGCTTTGGAAAAGAAGGTTGAAGTTTGGTAATCCAGAAGCCATGTTTCTATATTCTAGTATAGGTTTGCATAGTCCAGATGATCTGGTGAAAGGTATGCAGTGATTGAAGTTTTGATGCAGACGTATCTGAAGAAATCTAAGATGAAGTATCATGAATAATGAAGTGTGTTGAGGTGTCCACGTGCCATCCTCATGCTAGGAAGTGTGTGCATCATTATTAACTTGTATTTTGATTATTTTTGGCTAACCTAGTGTTTACACTTCATTCGAAGAATAAAATTTAATTAAGGAAGCGTGTAGAAGTTTCAAGAATATTATTTGTGGTCTTGGTCAAATGTTTTATTGGTCCGCTCTTATTCCTTTCCACTGTGGGAATTTAGAGTTTCCAACCTAATTTAAATTTATGAAACAATGTATTGTGGCCGACCTTGGAGAAAGTTTCTAAGGTTGAGAATAGTATAAAAGCAAGTTGAGTTGTGAAGAATTGTATGACAGTGTGATGCAAAGTGATGAAAGAGTGCCACAAATCATAAGAGAAAAAGTGTGTGTGAGAAAGTTGTGATAGCAGTATTTTAGTGTGCTGAAGGTTTCTGCGATCCCGTAAATGTGCTTTAATTGTAGTGGTGGATCTTTATCTCTTTTGTATTTGGAGGCAGTGAGCCTCCCTATTGGATAGTGAGTCCTTGTAGGCAGTGAGGCTTTGTATTTGGACAATGATTCCCCTTTTGGGCAGTAAGTCCTTGGCAGTAAGCCTTTGTATTTGGTTTATAATCAGTTATATTGTGAGTTAACACTTGAATCGTGGTTTTTCCCTTATTGGGTTTTCCACGTAAAAATCTGGTGTTCATTGTGTTGATTTAATTTTTGTTATTCATGTTTCATACTCATATTTAATAACATAACAATGTGGTTGAAGAATTGATAAGTAATAAAGTTTTAAGTTTGAATTTGTGTGACAACTGATTCACCCCCCTCTCAGTTGTCCTACACCTGTTTAACAATTGGTATCAGAGATTTGGTTCCTTGCTGTAGAGCTTAACCACTTAAGGAAGATCTGATGGTGCACAAGTTGGCGATCGCTATGTTTGATGGAACTAACTACAAAGATTGAAAGGGACAAATGAGAGGATATATTATCTCTCTTGGTTTCAAGACTTAGAAGGCTGTTGAGAATAATTATACACTCTCGTCCGGTGGTGTCAATTCTACATATGAGATCTTTGCTTATGAAGAAAATGAGAAGGAAAAGTATGCAATTTGTAGTGGTTTATCTAAAAATGAGTGAATTAAGGTTAATTACTTGGATGCTGCATATGATGTTTGGAAGAAGTTGGAAGACACATGTATGAAGGAAATGAAAAGGTGAAATTGACAAAGAGACTTGCGACAAAGCATAGATTTGTGAACCTGAAGATGGAAGACGGTGAAGAATTTACAAGTTTCTTTCACAGGGTTGAACAGATTACAAATGAAGTTAGAAATGAAGGAGGAAGGCTATCAAATGAAGACATAATTGAGAAGATCCTGATCACCCTACCAGACTACTACAACAATAAAATCTCTGTGATTGAAGAAATGTATGATCCTAAGAAGTACACCTTGGAACACTTGTTTGACACCTTGCAAGCATTTGAATTGAGAAAGTTCTAGAAAGATGACAAGATAGAAGAAAAGACATAAACAAAATTTAAGGCAATGAAGATTGAGGAGGAACTGAATAGCGATGGTGTTGACGAGTTGGAAGCTAACTTCACCAGGAAGTTGAAGAAATGTACCAGAAAGTATAAAGGTACATGTTGCCCTTTAAATGCTTTAGTTGTGGTAATATTGGTCATTATGCTTCAAGATGTCCAAATAGAGCTGCACATAAGAAGAATAAGGATTATAAGGATAAGGATAGGAAGGATAAGAAGTATAAGAAGCTGTACTATGTTAAAGAAGATGCAAGTATTTCTAATGATGAATCTAAAAATGAGGTTGATGATAGTGAATACTTATTCTTAGGTTTGGAAAGTAAATCTGTATCCACTAATTTTGGAGAATGTGTAAGTAAGAAGGCTCTGAAGGTTAAGAAGAATAAGATGGAAGGTACTTTGGTTACCACATTTCATGCAAGATAGGATGAAGACTACTAGGTAATTGATAGTGGATGTTCAAATCACATGACCAGAGATAAGAGTAAGTTCACTAAACTTGAGAGGTATGATGATGGTTTAGTTATGTTGGGTGATGATTCAGGAGCTAAGATATGTGGTAAAGGTTAAATTAGTTTTGATGGAGTACATAGTACTAATGATGTGTATTATGTGGAGGGTTTGAGGCATAACCTTCTGAGTGTTGGTCAAATGTGTAGCAATGGATTTAAACTTGTTTTTCAGAACAATACTTGTGAAATTAGGAAAGGATCTAGAAAAGGAGATATGATTGCTGCTGAAAGAAGAACTCATGGAAACATCTATCAACTGAAAGGAGTTGATGGTAATTATCTTGTATCTCAAATTATTGAAACTTGGTTATGGAACTGAAGAATGGGGCATGTGAACTTTGATACCCTGGTCAAGATCAGTGCAAAGGAGATTGTTTGAGGACTGCCTAGAATCACAAAACCTGCTAATACTATCTACATAAGTTGTTAATTGGGGAAACAGACAAGATGTAGCTTTAAAGGAAAGGAACATTCTACTACTAGAATGTTGGAGTTAGTACATACTGATCTATGTGGTCTGACTAAGACTGGAAGCTTGAATGGTGACAAATATTTCATGTTGCTTATTGATGATTACACTCGAATGACATGGGTTGCTTTTCTCAAAGAAAAGAAGCAGACCCTGGATAGGTTTAAGGTATTCAAAGCAAGAGTGGAGAATGAAGTAAATTTGAAAATCAAGTGTTTAAGATTTGATAGAGGTGGTGAATTCACTTCTGGTGAATTTAATGCATTTTGTGAGAAGCATGGCATAAAAAGATAGTTTTCTGCTTTGAGAAATCCACAAAAGAATGCAGTAGTTGAAAGGAAAAACATGACAGTTCAAGAAGCTGCTAGGACTATGATGAAAGAATCTAATGTACCAGATGTATATTGGAGAGAAGTAATACATAATGTTGTTTATGTTTTTAATAGAGTTCATATCAAACACAACAACACAAAGACACCTTTTGAGTTATGGATTGGTAAGACTCCTATTGTGAAATATTTCAAGGTATTTGGAAGCAAATGCTATATTATAAGAGATGATGAAAATCTTGGAAATTTTGATGCTAGATGTGATGAAGGAATCTTTCTTGGATACTCTACCACTAGCAAGGCATACAAATGTTTTAACAAAAGATTAAGGAAGATTATTGAAAGTGCTAATGTGGAAGTTGATAAAGACATATGCAGACCTATTGAGATAAGTGAAGTTGAACCTAATGATCCTATCTATAGACATGTACCTGAAGAAAATAATGAAAAGGAAGAAGAAGAGAAAGAAGAAGAAGAACAAGTAGAAGAAGAAGAAGAAGAAGAAGAAGAAGAAGAAGAAGAAGAAGAAGAGAATGAACGAACCTGCTGCTAGGACTCCTAAATATGTACAAAAGAATCATCTGGAAGATCAAATAATTGGAGACAAGAGTGAAGGTGTGAAGACAAGAAGCAAAGTTGCAGCTGAGGTAATTTTTTGTTTACTTTCTAAAATAGAACCTAAATCTATAAAAGAAGCATGTGAAGATGAAAGTTGGATGAGAGCTATGAAAGAGGAATTGTAGTAGATAGAAAATAATCAGACATGGGAAATAGTCCCTAGGCCTGTAAACAAAAATGTGATTGGCTCAAAATGGGTGTTCCAAAATAAGCTAAATGAAAATGGAGAAGTAGTAAGGAATAAGGAAAGATTAGTATGTAAAGGATATTCACAAGTTGAAGGAATAGATTTTGAAGAAACATTTTCCCCTGTGGCCAGAATGAAAGCTATCAAAATGTTTTTGGAATTTTTTGCTCACAAGGACTTCAAGGTATATCAGATGAATGTTAAGTCAGCTTTTTTGAATGGTGAGTTGGAGGAAGAAGTGTACATGGAGCAACCTAAAGGGTTTCAGTTATCTGACAAGCCAGACATGGTTTGTAAGTTGAAGCATTGTATGGATTGAAGCAAGCTCCTAGAGCTTGGTATGCAAGAATGGACAAATATCTAACAAAGCAAGGATTCAACAAAGGTTATGCTAACGACAACTTCTACTTCAAAGTGCAAGGTAAAAAGATGTTGATTGTAGTTGTTTATGTTGATGATATCATCTTTGGTGGAAATGAAGGCATGTGTAAAAATTTTGTTGAAGAAATGCAGAAAGAATTTGAGAT
The DNA here is from genome assembly GCA_007258455.2 of Sequoia sempervirens. Taxonomy (NCBI): domain Eukaryota; kingdom Viridiplantae; phylum Streptophyta; class Pinopsida; order Cupressales; family Cupressaceae; genus Sequoia; species Sequoia sempervirens. The sequence goes on from VDFB02081590.1 coordinate 8,615, forward strand.
GTCTATGATTGGTGAATTGAATTTCTTCCTTGGTCTACAAGTGAATCGAACTAATAAAGGGATATTCATTTCACAATCTAAGTATGTAAAGGAGTTGCTAAAGAAAGTTTGGGATGGAGGATTCTAAACCGGTTTGTACTCCTATGGTAACAGGATGTAAACTGAGCAAAGATGATGAATCTACTAAGACTGATTAGAGAAAATACAGATCCATGATTAGCGGACTGCTGTATCTTACTGCTACTAGATTGGATATTATGCATATAGTGTGTTTAGTTGCTAGATTTCAAGCAGATCCTAGAGAAGCACATCTTATAGCTGTAAAAAGGACATTTAGATATCTTAAAGGCACACCAGATTATGGACTATGGTACCCTAAGAGTAATGATTTCACCCTGAGTGCCTATATAGATGCTGATTAGGCTGGATGTGTAGATGACCAGAAGAGTACTAGTGGTGGAGTTTTCTTTCTTGGTGGAAGATTAGTTTCATGGTTGAGTAAAAAGCAAGACTCAGTTTCTTTATCCATTGCAAAGGCAGAATATATTGCTGCAGCATCCTGCTGCACACAAGTTTTATGAATGAAGCAAACTCTGAAGGACATTGGAGTAGTATGTGATGAGCCTACTTCTATTTTCTGTGATAATACAAGTGCAATAAAGATTTCAAAGAACTTGGTTATGCATTCAAGAACAAAGCACATATCTATCAAGTATCATTTTTTTGAGAGAGAAAGTGTTGGAGAATGAGGTTAGAATGGAGTATGTGACAACAAAGGAACAAATTGTAGACATATTTACTAAGGCTCTTCCGAAGGATACTTTTGAGCATCTTATCGTGGAGTGGTTGGGGGTCATTGGCCCTCCTAACTAGGTGCACATGAAGGTACATCAGTCCAGTGAATTCATAGATTCCTCATTTACCTGGACCAATAGATGGGTCTACTCCGTAGGGGGAGTAGAAAAGGTTTTCATTGTTGCAGTATGAGTGTACTCCTAAGGGGGAGTAATTAGAGTAGTTGTCCTTTGCCATTGATGTTAAAGGGGGAGTGAAAGTCATGTGAAAAAAAATTGCAGAGGAAGAGAAGGTGTTATCTCGGGACATTGTGAAGGATGTTGTCTTTGATGGTTTTTTCAAATCATGTGTTACTATCAATGACAAAGGGGGAGATTGTTGCAAGTATGAGCTAGTTTGGTGGTATTGTCATAAATGTTGTCATTGATGTCAACACAGTTTAGTATGTTGCAGATTGTTCATGTATGGTTAAGATACTGTTGAGATGCTGAGTACATGGAGATATATTTATGGTGTTTTAGATGTGTTGTGGTAATAAATTTCCAAGTGCTTTTGAGAAAATTAATAAAGAAGAGAAGTTAGAAGAAGGAATGCATTCAGATTGTGCTTTGGTATGTGTTTCGCATTTCTCCCATGTTGATTCTATGCTTGTACGGTTCTAAAGCTTTCATTATGATGATCTGATGATGATATATTATGAGTTTTAGTTTCTGGCGATATGGTACGTAAAAGTTGTGTCCACTAGTATGTATGTCCTACTGGTAGAATTAGTGTTCTATGGACTGGGAGAAATATTTTTGCTCCGCAGTCCTCTGCTATTTCGTTTCAGATCTTGTGGATCTGGGATATGTCTTGTGAAGGAATTTTCTATGCTATGGCAAAGAAGGTTGAAGTTTGGTAATTCGAAAGTCATGTTTCTATATTCCAGTATAGGTTTGCATAGTCCAGATGATCTGGTGAAAGGTATTTAGTGATTGATGTTTTGCTGTGGACATATCTGAAGAAATCTAAGATGAATTCTCATGAATAATGAAGTGTGTTGAGGTGTCCGTGCATCATCCTCGTGCTGGGAAGTGTGTGCATCATTGTTAACTTGTGTTTTCATTAGGTTTGGCCGACCTAGTGTTTACACTTCATTCGAAGAATAAAATTTAATTAAGGAAGCGTGTATAAGTTTCAAGAATATTATTTGTGGTCTTGGTTAAATGTTTTATTGGTCCGCTCTTATTCCTTTCCACTGCAATAATTTAGAGTTTCCAACCTAATTTAAATTTATGAAACGATGTATTGTGGTTGACCTTGGAGAAAGTTTCTAAGGTTGAGAATAGTGTAAAAGCAAGTTGAGTTGTGAAGAATTGTATGACAGTGTGATGCAAAGCGATGAAAGAGTTCCACAAATAATAAGAGTAGAAGTGTGTGTGAGTGAGTTTTGATAGCAGTATTTTAGTGTGCTAAAGGTAGTAAGTTGAAGGTTTCTGCGATCCTGCGAATGTGCTTTAATTGCAGTGGTGGATCTTTATCTCTTTTATATTTGTGGGTAGTGAGCCCCTATTGGACAGTGAGCCTTTGTATTTGGACAGTGAGTCCCCTTTTGTGCAGTGAGCCTTTGTATTCAGTTTATAATCATTTATATTGTGAGTTAACACTCACCGTGGTTTTTCCCTTATTGGGTTTTGTATGTAAAAATTTGGTGTTCATTATGTTGATTTACTTTCTATTATTCATGTTTCATGCTCATATTTAATAATAGAACAATGTGGTTGAAGAATTGATAAGTAATAAAGTTTTAAGTTTGATTTTGTGTGACAACTGATTCACCCCCCCTCTTAGTTGTCCTTTATAGCAATTTGTTTGCTGTGCAAAAATCCTTGTTAACACTATGTAATGCTGTGGAGGCGTTGGAACTCCAAATTATCATTAAAAAGGAGTTTAATCAGTTCTTTAATGATCTTGGTGTTAAATACAACAATAATTTGTTGTGAAAAAGAAATGGTGTGCTTTCTTGTAGAAGGAGTTGAAGACTAGATAAGACAAGCAAAGATATTTTTTGGTTTTTAAGCAATCTCTATCATCAAGTAGATGTACATAAATGGATAAGATGCAAATACAATGTATGATAATGTGTGTGGATGGGGATAAGTGAAGGCTTGGAAAATGAGTCCAACTTCACACAAGGTTGTGCCATGTATCCATATATAAATGTATTAAGCCATTTTCTCAAAATAGACAAAAATGCAAATAATAGTTGATATAAATATGCAAATTTCACTATTACACTATAAAAAATGTTAACTACATATAAAATTCATTTTTAAATGATTAAACTTCCAATAATATACAAAATAATGTTGACTAACTAATTAAGCACATTTAAAAAAACTTTATTAATGCTGAGAGGTGTTCTTCAATAGCAGGAAGGGGTGGAGTGTAAATTAATGTGTTGACAAAAAATCTTAAGTAATAAAATAGCTTCAAATTGATATCTTGGAGATTTTTTAGATAAATGTATTTAAGATATCTATACTACTATATTTTATATGATTCACTGCCAGCAATTCACTGCCGGGAAATTCGCCCGGAAATTCACTGCCAACAATCTACTGCATTAAAAGTTTGTGATTGGCATGAATTGATGGTGGTGAATTTTCCTTGAGGTGAATTTGTCATGGTGGTGAATTGTTGACGGTGAATTTTCCAATGGTAAATTGCTACGATGAATTGCTGATGGTGAATTTACCTGATGTCATTTTATATTTGTTAAAAAAAAAATTACCCCATCTTCAACAATATAAATTAATTATTATGATGATTCAATTAGCTTCTATCCTTTGATGGCGACTGCGACAGACCTAACAACTAGTCTAAAAGGCAATTCTAGCCTTGATTGTCGCATCCTAAGTTCTAGAACAGGAAAAACTCCTCTGAATTCTTTTAACTAAGTGTTTTGAGACTATCTTAATAGGTAGAACTCAGTTTTAACAAAGAAACATTTGACTTGTAGTCTATCTCGGATCTTTTTTGTTGGCTGGCTTAACTGTCACGATAAAAAGAAGTTGAAATGGGGGTTTGAATCTTAATAATGAAGAGCCTGGCCCGACAACCCGGAAATAATTCTGAAAATCTGGACCCACAGGGTGTTGGAAAATGTGAGCTGCTTGTGGGCTCACTAAATTTTTGGAAAAGGGAGTCATTCGAATTTGAAAAAGATCAGTAATTCAGCTGACAAGCATTCTAATATATTGAAATAATATAAAAATAGAAAGTCGTTCGACTTCTAGCTGGTTCATATTAAATACATGTTATATTACGAAAGATGTCATTGAACACCTCTTTCTTAGTATAAATATGCAGCATGACTATTACTCAAGACAATCCAAGAAAATCCAATATAAAAGCAACAATAAGCAGAGTTTTGTGTATGTTTTCAATCAGTCTATGATATTAAGGACTTTTTATAGTGTAGATTCACATGAATAATTTAGTGGGGTAACCTTTTAAAATTGAAATAGATCTACATATTGGGTATACCATTCATTTGAGTTTGTAATCTTGAACAATACTGAGATCAAGTTTATTTCTTTTTTGGTGCAGAAGATGGCTTTGAAGAAAGTAAGCATAGCAGTGTTAGTTGGTCTAGTGTTTTTGATGGGCAGTGTTGGGGTAATGGCAGACTCAACATGCAGTCCTGGAGGAATGTTCTGGTGCAACCCTGGACGATGCTGCAGCATCTACAATTGGTGTGGTGGTACTGCAGCTTACTGTGCCAAGGGCAACTGTCGTTCTCAGTGCTGGCCTGGGGTCACTCCACTTACTACCTATTCTCTCACTCAGAGAAACCTCACCGCAACCCAACTCAATAATCCATGAAAACTCATCTTTATCTTTGCATATTACTGCTCATTATCTGTAGCACATAAGCAATATGAATGGTAAATAAGTGCTGTATCACTGCACCAGCTTCTACTTACTCCCTTTTTTGTTTTTCCTGTTTTTGTGGAGTTCTTTTTACATCTATATAATATATGTTAACTACCAATAATAGTATATGAGTATTTTTTTTTCTTTTTTCTTTTCAGTTGAATAGATATTCTCTTTATTGTTTGAGAGTTAAACCACTCAGATGGGCTTATATGACAGATGACAGCCTGAGTGGGCATGAAAGTTTGTTATTGTGTGCATAAGTATCCTTTTCTAAGTTTGTGGTAGTATTTTCATTCATTGTATCATACAAGGATGTAAGCATACCCAATATAAATACTATAGATTTTGTATTAGTAAATAATAATTTTCTCAATTTTTTTAATATATTCAATAGTTAAATTATATTAATCTATTTTCTTTATTGATAATGATATTTCAAGTTAATAATTACAAATGTAAAGGGATTATATATTTTTAATAGAAAATAATATTTTTAAAATTTAATTAAAGTTAATAAAATGAAATATGTATAATTCATATAAATCAATTTAAATTAAAGTAATAATTAATTGGAAATTAGACAATTATATAATTAATGTTACTTTTGAAAAATAATTGTGGAAGAGTAATGTACTTATTTTTATGACTAATGTAAATCAATAAACTTTAATATGATGCAAATTTTGATATTATGATGTAGGAAAATTAATATTTTTGTTATGTGTGTTGTTTGAATTTTTTTTTGTAGAATTGTGACTATTTCTAAAGGTCAATTCCATAGATTTGGGTCACTTCCATAAACGTATATCTATCTTGTGGACCACAAATGTGATCTACTAGGTTTTACACCTTTGTTCTTTAGTATGCATCAAAGTCAGAGCCTTGCTGATTGTTAAGGGCTAGTAGCATTTAGATCATCATCCTGACTAAAGTCCTCATATTTATCTTCATTCACCTTTTCTTGTTATTTTTCTTTTCTTTCTTTTTCAATTACATGTGTTTTTTCTTTATGATCTTCCATACTTGATATAAACACTTGATGAACTAGTAAACATTAAGTACCTATTTTCTTACCTCTTTTCTTGTTTCTTTACTTGTGGTTGAGGAATGATTGGCATTTGATGCTTGAAAACTTCTTTCTTTGCTATCCAAGTAGTGTTTTGGGCATGGAAATTTATCTTTATATCTATTTTATTGTCTTTTTTTCTTTCTTTCAATCAATGTTTAGTGATTTTCTGATTGTAGGTCCGAATATTTTAGCCTATAAGGGAATATAGTGGTAGCAGGGTTTTTCTAATATTAACATGACATTATCCTTGTACTGCTAGTAGGTGCTTTCCATAGCCTTGATTTTCCCTAAAGAAATTATTATTTTTTCTTTTTTGCATAACTTTCTCATATGAAATCAAATTTGGAAGATAAGATATCATAAAAAAAGTTGCTTCTAAGCACTTTCCAATAGTGTAGATATTTTTTTCATATTTTTTTGCTGGTGCATTTTATCACCTATTTAAGTTAGATTCTTATTTTTAGCTCCCAAGCTCATTACGTTTTTCTTGGATCTTCATTTATCATAATTATTGTGGCATTGAAAAGGTTTTTTAGAGATCTTCACAACTATCCATGCATCTTTTATAGAATCTACCCATTGAGCATATTTTATTTAGTTTTTTATTATTTCACATTTTTATTGATTACTTGGACATTTTGACACCTAGAAAAGTGTTATTTACATGAGATGACTTTATTTATCATGTTTTTCCTCCACAATAGATATATTATGAATTCATGTGAATGAAATGTGCTCAAAGATAATTAGAATCAAGCACACTATTATCACTTTCAATACAAGTATGAAATGCGTGAGGATAATGTAGGAGTGTAGTAAGAGTATCAAATAGAGAAGGGAAAATGATGATCAAATCTATTAATTAAGAAAGGGAACATATGTTTCATGATATAATGGTTTGATAGATAATGTGATACTATTTTATGATAAAATACCATTATTGTGTCTAGAATAAGTGGATCACACATTGAAAAGTGTATAAGCATGTCATAGTCATTAAGGAAATCATGAATAGATGCCTTGAGAATGGAGGGACATAAGAATCATTGATGTTAAAATAAGAGTATATCCAAGGATGAGAAGTATAGGTTTCACAAAACTATACAATATAGGCTCAAATGCTAGGTAACAAATACAAGTAAATTGTGTAAGATCTAATGTATAGGAAAAGTTATTTATAAACTAATTTTGAAATGGATGTAAAATGTAAAACCAAAGTAAACACAAGGGTGGGTAGGGTTGGTAGAAGATAGGAGATAAGCATTGAAACCTTATTTATAAGAATGTATAAGTGAAGCACAAGAGTGAAATGAAAATTAAATTTATGAATAAGATTAAAAAAAGAAAATCACAAGTTAAAAAACCCTAAGATTGGGTAGAGTGGATTCATAAAAATATTAAGGAAATGACCTTCCCCTTAGTTTAATCTAGGCTAATTGAATAAGATGTAAATAAGTTTTTAAGCATAAATTGACCTAGATTAATTCAACGATAGTTATGAGAGTAAGTTATTCTAAATTAAATAATTTAGGAAAGTATTTTTGCAAAGAAAAATAAATGTAATTAGTTCTAGGTTCAATGGGGAAAAATCCAATGTAATTCTGGGTTCCAAACTATCCTAGGATTGGGAAGAGTATTTCTTTGTATTTATATAACCTTAAATTCTATTCAAGATAAGCTCTATATTGGGTCATGTCTATGCATAGAACTCAATTCCATGTTTCTGGATTTGTCCTCTAATGTTGGGGTCTTATCCTATTGGATGTATATTTGACGCATGAGCTTTTATTGTGTTTTAGGTTTGTTTATTTTGGTGTTTTGTTGCTTGAATTTTAAAAAGATTTCAACGTGGATAAAAAGGAGTGAAAGTTATCAATAGGCATGGGAAGCAGTTAGATTGTAATGTGGAGGAAAATGTTTTAGGGGAACTGTTCTTGGAATAGTGGTGGTGAGATGCAAAGAATTGTAAGGAGGCTGCGTTGAAGGAAAAGACCCACACGGCCTTAGATGGTAGAGTGACAAATTCGGTGATAGCTACGGTAAAGACCATGCCACCAAGAAAATTAAGGTTGATGGAAGATTTGGGGTAGTTAAAATCAAAGCAGATTAAATAACCAATAGTGTGTGGAAATGCCAGAGAGATAGTGTTGAACTTAGGCAGAGAAAGAGGCGTGGTGTGTAATTCTTAGCGTAGTAGGAAATCACTCAATGCCATGATGGAGAACTTATGGTTGAACAAATCAAATTCCTAGATGCTATGTAGACATGTCACTAATAGGAGAATATGTATATTCTATATAAGGACAATATAGGAAGATTAAAAGAATTGGAACGACATTGGTCACATAAGTTGTGTAGAGATAGACTGCAGATTCATTGCTAGTGTGTAGGTTGTACAAGGAGGTGTCATGTTGACAAGATGAATGAAGAAGGCAGTGTCGAAGGTAGCATGAGACAATAAAGCAGGGAGCATAAAGAGGAGTCATGACGAAGAATTGGGTGAGTAATAAATAATCAGCACTTGCAACCGGGGAGCTGCAAGGACGCGCCGATAGTATTATATAATTACCTGAACATTATTGACCCTGTCTTTGCAGAAGATTTTGTCTTGAATACAGGGGTACACAATAAGGAGGAGACTTATCACATGCTTATTGGCATTCATATACATATCAGAGCAACTTAACAGTTTATTTATTTAGACCCCAATCCTAAAGCTGAATAGTAATATAATTTTCTTCAAAATCCTAGATGTATATAAAGAATTTTCAACAAATCTTATTTTGGAATACTTTGACCATGTATGCCCTATAATTTGCTATTTGGAATAACTAATCGGTTTCGTTAACGTTAATTCATTAATCACCAACAAGAACCAAGTTCCACATACCATTTGAGTCCTCAGATTGTGTAAGAACCACACTTCAATTTATAATAATTGCATATGATCTCACCCATGATAATGAATGCAGCCATTTCATTATAGCTATTTGCTACATTTTGCAGCGATGACTTTTCCATGTATGCAAAGGCTTGCTTTGGAGCTTTTGGAGATAGAGTGAAGCACTGGATCACATTTAGTGAGCCTAGGGGATTTTCGATTAACGATTATGACCTTGTCTTGCAAGCTCCAGGAAGATGTTCCATACCTTCTCACCTTCTCCGTAAGACATAGAACTCTTCGACAACATGGAATGAGGCTACCATAATTGTCTATCCATGCACGCCAAGTATGGATACAAGATTCATATTTCCTATCAATTGAGTACTCAAATGTTTACACAAAACATAAGCAGTAGGCCACAAAAGTACCATGACTTCCAAGACACTCAGCAATTAAGGTTGATATACCTCCATGGAGCACTACTAGTTCCTATCAGAAACACACAAATGATTTGGAATTTGGAAATGAACCACTTTTTTAAAAAGATCATATCAAGATTTCAAAGCATGCTGTGTATCACTACAAATGTTTTAATAGCCGCAGAGACTCGGCTAACAATACATCTAAAATTTAGAATCAAATTACACCATGCTTTGTATTTCAAAGTTAGGAAAGCCTGACTATGAATTTGTCTTTACCATTGTTTTTCTTTTCTCAATTTTGCTAGATAAACTTGCATACACGTAACTATTACAATTACACATATTAAAAATAAATAAAATATAACATAAAAATAACAAACACTTGCAAATATCTCTTTATTTAGACTATATATATTGTATTAATAAATTTTGACAATGAATAAATCTTTCTTAATTTTGAATACATTCATTTCTTCCATATGTTGAAGATGAACTAAGGAATCCACTCCATTTTTCTTTACCATTTAATCTCTATATGGAAATGCACTAATAGTTTCCAGGACTTCAAACTTTATTATCAACTATATCTTGAAGATGAACCAGGAATCCACTCCATTTGTCTTTACCATATAATCTCTACAGTCCATGCGGCCTCATCTTTTTTTCATTCTCCCAACCTTACATGTCACACATAATCTTGCAAGCCAAAAAAGTACAATCTTCATTCCAATCCTTCAAACACCTTTTTATAGCATTCTGAGTGCAGTAATCACTCACAGTTCCCTTGATTGCTCTACCAATAATCAATGAAGAGCAAAAGGTAGAGAGACAAAGAAACAGAGAGAGGTCTACATAAGGGAAGCATTACCTCGTGAAAGAACCGTGGCTATGGCTACCCATCACTACAAAATGTGCCCCCAGTTGGTGTGTAACAGCACAGATCTTGAGCTTTGTCTCCCCAGTTACAACTTGGGTTCCCACCTTCATATTGTAACAATTGCAGACATCCAAAGCTCGCTTCAATATCTTTTGGGTAGTCCCGACTTCATCCAATTCTAGAAGATATCACCTTGGTGCTCAAGATGTAGTGTGCATAGCACAATAAACACCATTATACATACTCCAATAACAAAACTTGAAGATGTAGAAAAATCTAATAACCAAAAAGTCTCACACAAAACCTTCATTCAACAGATAAAAAAGAATGTTTTAGAATGAAATAAAATACAACAGAAAGTGATTCAACAACGTACAGATTCTCAAACAAAAACTCAGTGAAACTGTGGCAAGTGACTTAGATCAAGATTCTTATATTCATCCACCCAGTTTTTTCTTTCTTTTCCTTCAATCTTCGAAAATTCATCAGTTCTGCTTACTCAATTGGCAGAATGAAGCTATTTTCTACTGATGTTGTTTCTAAGTTTGCACTAAAAACAAAAATTGTTAAATTTTTTGTTACTGGAAGTGGGGTGGAATATAAGTTGGAGTTTAATTTTCAAGACATCATTCAGAACCATATATAGGCATTTTGAAAGAAACTAGGAGACAGGTTATTCTCTTTTAGGTATGTTTAATTTCCACATTGCAATACCCCCTTTGTTATATGCATTTGTATTCTAAGATTCTGTCCTAATCATTTTATTTTTCCTCTCGTAGTGGTTAAACAACCAATGTTAGGATGTGACGTAAGCCATGTAAAATGTATAGTTTCACCTGATTTATCCACTGGACATCTATTTCGAGCGGCCAAACATATAGCCTATCCCATATTCTTTATATGCCATTTTTTATTCATAATATTGTCATGGTAATAAAATTTAAAGGAAATAAAAATACATCAGAATCCATGGCATGCCTGGTAACTTAATTATGAACCTGCTTACCCTCTTGCAGACCCATAAGGTTGCTAAATAGTGATAAAACAGTAGTCATGGTGGCCAAGTAAGTTTCAGGCCTGCTTCTTTCATTTGATGAAATAATTTTAAGGAACACTGACCGAATTTTTGAATTAGCTACTAAGCAACTGCGAGCCATCTATATGTAACTTAATGCCTTTTCGACAAGTATATAACCAAATTATAGAACTCACCAGTGTTTTTTTTCTTCATAACATGCATCCTGTGCTAGATCAGATATGTGAATGGTTAACTCAAAAAATTCCCTATAGAATATGGGGTCAAATTATGCAGGGGTTGCATCCTCAAGAAAAATATATGTGTTTGGTGGCGGAGGGGGTTGCAAATTTTTAGCAGACTCTAAAAATTTCTAGAGTATTATATTTATATCTGGATTTGAATACATTTCATTTTGAAATGCATGAGAATCAGATTTAATTAATGAGATGGCTACAAAAACATATGATGTTCGCATTTAAGAGTTCATGTATGGCACCATCACTCCATTCACCTTTCTTCAACCTTTCCTCATGGTCCTTGGGCTTGCAGTTATGAAGCGTGTCAAGCTTTGAAGAGGCATCATCATTGGTGCCTCCGTCCATATAAAGAAAACTTGCCATCAATACCAAACCCTGATGGCAATTCAAAGAGCTGTTAAACGGGTAAATTCTTTAAAAAACCAAACTCAAACACAACTATGAACTGAAGCCATCAGAGAGAAATATGTCATGTGGAGTAAGACCTAAAATCAAATTGAAAATATCATTACCATGAAAATGCCCATAAAATCTAACCCTAAATCCGAAGCAAATTTCAAACCTTTATTCAACATACCCAGGAAGTGCCCAACGGGTTTGAGTATATAGTGGGGAATGAAGAGATTCACACCATAGACCTAGGTTCAAACCCCAACAAGTAGGGAATCTCTGGTAGCACTAAAGCTCACCCCTATGTTTTGCCATGGAAACATCTTGAAGTATATTGAATGCAATCATATTAAATAACCAAATCCACCCATTGTGCACAATGAGATGACTCACATTTTACCCCAAAATTTAGCCCCAGGAGTCAACTCGGTTGATGTGGCCACCTGCTCGAAGTGCAGTGTGTATCAAAAAAACAAATAAATAAATACACAGGAAACCCTGACTTCAATTTGAATCATTTCTACACTTTTTTACAAAGCACTAAGCTTAAACATTAAAAATACCTTAACCTTAAGCATTAAAAATACCTCGCAGAAGAAGAGCTTCGTCATGCTTTTAATCCCCTAGCTTTACGGAATCTAAAGCTAATTAACGCCAGACCTTCAACATGAAATCCAACTTCATAAATGAGAATTAAACTATGATCATCTCAAATTCACCTATGGAAATAGTTTACTCTGCATAGCAGCCAATTTTTTTTCATGTATATGGTCTGCATTAGGGATTTTGTTTAGGCTTGGGTTTTCTTCTGGGCTTTAATCTAACAGCTGTGGTCACGGTGGGAAAACAAAGGCCTGGCGGAGGTGTCTTCTTTGTCGAAGAAAAAATGCCTGGCGGAGTTGTCTTCCGTTGCATAAAATTGTAGTCGTGAACAATGAAGGCGGTTTGAAACTTTATGCATGCAACGCACGCGTATACCAGTTTATGCGACATGTCAGACATTTTTCTACACATGGAAGTAATGAATTTCGTTTTCATACACAGGAAAATTGCCTCTGTATGGAATGCCTTCTGGG
>VDFB02081593.1:0-43516 GCA_007258455.2 Sequoia sempervirens
CATTAGGTAAAGAGGACCACTCTAAAGTTCTTTTAAACATATTTAATTGCAATTGGTGTATTAATTAATGTAAACTTTCATGTTTCAACTTTAGAGCATGTGGGCCGTGATCCAGCGTGTTGAGCATGATCAGGCTAGAAGATCGAACATGATGTGGCCCCATCGGTAAAGAAGGGACCACCCTCATGTTCTCTTAAACATATTTAATTTCAATTGGTGTATTAATTAATGTAACCTTTTGTGTTTCAACTTTAGAGCATGTGGGCCGTGATCAACATGTTCAGCATGATCAGGCTAGAGAAGATCAGGAACATGATGTGGCCCCATCCGGTAAAGAGGACCACCCTCATGTTCTCTTAAACATATTTAATTTCAATTGGTTTATTAATTAATGTAACCTTTCATGTTTCAACTGCAGATCAGGATTTAGAGCGTGTTCAACATGTTGAGCATGAGTCTATAACAAAAGTTGAGGAACATGATGTGGACCCATCAGGTAAAGAGAACCACTCTAATGTTCTTTCAATTAATCAAATACTTGTAACAATAATAATAAAACATATCAGTTTAACATTTCTTTCTTATTGCAGTAGACCCCCCCTTGCAGCGGCATCCACGTCATGAGCAGACGATGAGGCGTACATTAAGATCATGAGCAGAGGGTAGAACAACTAAAGGGGGACATATATTGATTTAGAAAATGATACTCCACTTCAACTTTATGTAGCTTTTAAAAAGAAACAAAAAAAAAGTGATTGTAATCATATCATGACAACCATATTTTTGATAATATGTAAAAACTGAAAGAATGAATATTATATGTTAATGAATGAATGTGAATATGTTAATTAATGAATGTTATATGTTATTAATGGATGAATGAATGAATGTTATATGTTAATGAATGAATGTGAATATGGTAATTAATGAATGTTATATGTTATTAATGGATGAATAAATGAATGTTATATGTTATTGATGAATCAATGATTAATGTTATATGATTGGGTATGGGGAATTGAGAGTGATGTGACGGGGGGGAGGGCCCAAATGAGCTTCCACCGTCACTTGGTTGGCCTTGTTAAGTAGAGAATATTAAACTATACTCAAAACAAAGAGAAGCTCAATAAGGTAATGCACTTTTCAATATAAGAAATGCATCGTTTGAAGCATCAAACCAATATGCAGTCTGTATGTATGATTAGTCATCAGTCTCTGCAATGGTACATTTCCACGAATATATTTTTTTTTTTTAATTTTGCTTCTTCGTCGCAATTTCAACGACACTCACCGACGAATCAACAATAAGGCTCGATGAAGTTGCTATAGCTGCGACGACAATTTCGTCGTAACTCCCTACCCATTTCGTCACACTTTCAATGAACTTTTGGTGTTCTTCCGACGCCACTCCTTGCTAATTTCGTCGCACTTTCGACGCACTTTTCGTGTTCTTCCGGCACTACTCCTTGCTAATTTCGTCGCACTTTCGACGCACTTTTGCTGTTCTTCCGACGCTACTCCTTTCTAATTTCGTCGTACTTTCGACGAGCTTTTGGTGTTCTTCCAGCGCTACTCCTTGCTAATTTCGTCGCACTTTCGATGAACTCTTGGTGTTCTTTCGACGCTACTACCTGAGTATGTCGTCGTAATTTCGACGAACGTCTTCTGTTGTTTCGACGCTACTGCTTGCCCATTTCGTCGAACCGGCGACGAACTTCTGGTGTAATTCATCAGTGGATAAACAAAGTTTTCGTCCATATTCCGATGAAATCCTGAGGTATTTCATGATGTCGTCAACCGACGATTCTTCGCCGTTATTTCGACGTTTAATTTGTCATCGGCCTTGCAACGAAAAAATAGCAACGGAAAGATTTTCGCCATTGTGTCGCTCTTCCGACAAATATCTGTCGAACGACCGACGAATGCCCGCTGAAAAATGGTGTCAAATCCAGTAGTGAGTATGCACAATTCTCACTCCAGAGGTTCTCCAAGGACTTATAAAAAAGAAGACATCCCCAACTCCACACCTTGAAGCTGTGGAACCATGCCATCCCAATCCATCATCCACAGTCACTAGTGATGAGACCCTTCTCCATCCCACATCTATCATTTTTTTGCCACCCCTAGCACCACTCAAACCGTTGAAACCATCACACCCACCAAATCCATTGAACACCCATCAAAGATAACCAAAACCCATCACCATCTTCTACTCCTAGATCCACCCAATCTAGCGAAGACACCCAAATCCAATCCGCTTCTCCCACTAATAGTATCATCGAAATACATTCCCATGAACTTCATGAATCCCCCATCCTTCCATCTCCCCCACTTGAAGAGTCTCTCCAAGACTCCATTATCATACCACTCACACACAATGAGACATGCCAAGAGCTTGATCCAAAGCATACCAACATATCCCCTTCTCCAAATCAAGATCATGTCGTCCCATCTAGTCCATCTCAAGATCCCAGTCCCTATCCATTCCATCCCATGATCCCCTTGACACTCAAGATCTGATTACTCCATTGCATGAGCTCTTATCACCCACTACCACAAATCCAGATCCTATCATGTCACCTAATCCCTCTCTTGATCCTTTACCACTCACTCCTCCCGATCAAGATTTTGATATCCCATCATCTCCATCTCATGATCCTCCATTGTCACCTAAACCTACTATCCCCACACAACTTTTATATCCCCTTGGTACTCTCACATTCTTCCATGGTGGTCTCCTTGCAGAAGAAAAACAAAGCATATATACCACCCATCATCCTTCACCTAATAATGGACTCGCAACCTTCTTTTAGAATAACACAAATCCTATCATGGATTGAATGCTCAAGAACATGAACTATCAAGGAAAAGGTTTAGACCTTCATGACCAAGGTATTCTGGAGCCCATCCATGTCAAAGAAAATCTGTGTACACAAGGTCTTGGATATATCTCTCAATACTTTCAATCCAAAAATGTTTGTACAACCTCTATACATCCTCACCGAGCCTCCTCTAGAAGAATAATAGGCTCTTCTCGTCACTCCACTAAACCATTTCCACCATCCCCCCTCTGTCGTATCACCTTAAAACAACCATCCATATTCCTCCATCTTCTGAATCCATTTTGGGTCCTTATGTCCCTCCATCCACCATCACACATCCTTAGATACTAAGTCCATTTTGGGCCCTTATATCCCAAAATCACCTCCTCCATCTCATCCTATTTATCCTTCTATCCATCCATCACCTATCCATATCACCTGTCAAAAACATCCCACTCTCATATTCCCTAATCAGGATCAACAAAGGCACGTACCCGCACATCCTCCATCCACATATCATCCCAAAAATCCTACCTCCACCACTCCATTCATATTTCCTCCACATCATCCATCTACTTGCACCCATCCCATTGCTACTAAAAGAACTTTGGATGCAAAAGCAAAAATGAATAAATCTAAACATCCACATGAATCTAAAGCTCCTCGTGTCCCCTTAAAAATACATGTCGAAGAAAAGAAAAATCAAATCCAAAATCAAAATCAAATTCATAGGCCACAAAGGCCCACCAAAGCAAAGATCAAAACCATGTGGATCCCAAAGAAAAAAGATGCAATGCCTTCAAATGAAAAATCTGTAACAACATCAAAATTTGCTAATCCAAAAGCTAATCATTCTCATCCACCATCTCCTAAATTTTTTTTTGGGTCCTTATGTCCCAAAATTCACTATCTCATCTCCTCCATTATCCTTGCATTCTCCATCCATTAATCCTCCTATCATTTCATGTCCACCACCATATGTGCTAATGTTGGTCTTGAACTCATTACCCCATCACACATCATCCCCATCATTCCACCCATACACTTTCCAACATCCCATCCATCATCCCATATATTTCTCCCATCAAATCCCTTTAATCCATTCTCTTGCATAATCCATTTATCCTAATAAGGTTGTACCAACATCCAATAGTCTCTCCACACATGGGCTCTTAACACCTTGTATGGAACTTGATGCTTGAATCCTTCATCCATCTCCTTATCGCATATCTTCTAAATCCACTTATCCAAATCCCTATCCTTATCCATCTCCATCCACATGCTATCCAAAAAGTCAAAAAAGTAAAAAAATGTCAAAAATACAAAAAAGAAAAAAGAAAAAATCAAAGAGAAATAATTCGTCCAATGGTGAAAACTTGCCAAACAAGCGCCTTGGATAAGTACCATGATGAAAACCTGGTAAACATGTGTCATGTGTAAATCCCCCATCTAGTTTACTTCCACACTTGGGGGCAACTGCATCCCCTTCACACATCTCCTCCATCCAACCTATCTTACACATCTTGCTTGTCATATCCCACTTCTCCCAACCCCCCCACCCTCCTTGTGATCTTGATATCGATAGGGGAAAAAATATATACATGATTTGGACACCTCTTGGCATTCATCTCCCCCACCTACACACTATCCTAATCCTTATCCACATCCATCTACCTTCCTTGTCCACCTGTCATGCTACCATCAATCTCCCTTCCTTATCCATGCATCCTATCTATATCCATCTCTCTTTTATTTTCCTATCCTTCTATCTTCCACCCCTCATGCCTCATCACACATGACACATCTAGAGTGGGGGCATCTAATTCCTTTGTGACATAATTTCTTGGAGACATCATTCATCCCTCATGTCATCCCTCACTATCTCCCCATCCTTATCCTCTTATCCATCCATCATAGCATCCTTACCATCTCCCCATCCTTATCCTCCTATCCATCCATCATAGCATCCCTTTCATCTCCCCATCCTTATCTTCCTACCTATCCTTATCTCCTTACCAATCCAAAAAATCCTTTTCATCTCCCCATCCTTATCTCCTATCCATCCAAACAATCCCTTCCATCTCACCATCCTAATCTTCCTATTCAACATAGCATAGCATCCCCTTCATCTCCCATCCTTATCTTCCTACCCATCCATCCCTCATAGTATCCCTTTCATCTCCCCCTCCTTATCTCCTTACCAATCTAAAAAATCCCTTCTACCTCACCATCCTTATCCCTATATCCATCCATCTTCCAAACCCTTACCTTTCTGTCTATCCATCCAGTAACCTTTTCCCCATCCAAATCTATATCCCTTTTATCCATCTGTCCTAGCATCTTCCTATCTCCTTATATTTATCTATCCATCCCTTCATCTTTATTATCGTCCCATCTCATAATCCCTTGTCATTGGTTTCTATCTATAGGCTTCTCCCCATGCAATCCAATGCCATCTATCTCATCGTCATCGCACCCACTTCTTTCGTACATCTTTCAGGTCTCCTCTCACTTCTCATCACTCATCTCTCTATCATATCATCCTCCCAATTCATCTTTTGATGATTTGGAAAACTATACCATCCCTGAGCTTGTGCCATCGCCATCATCCTATCCAATCCACCAGGTTTATCTTGTCTCATTATATCGGCACCATCTTTTTATCCATTTATCCTGGTCATCTCACCATCCCTTATCCATCATTTGTCTTTGGTCTTTTGTCGAACTATGTTTCCCATGCACTTTCACATAGGAAATTTCAATCGCTGGATTCGCCCTCAGGGCTTTGCTTTTCTTTTTTCCATCCTATCTTTTTCATCTATCATTGGTCTTCATTGTTCTCTTTCCTCTTTTTTCCATGGTCTTTTATCGAACTACTAGGGCTCTACGCTTTTTATGTAGGCAAGGCTAATCATTGATCGGCCCCCGAACCCATAGGTCTTTAGGGTGTGTTAGTCTTGTGTCTTGTATATTGTGTCTTGTGTTGTGTCATCAAATATGTCCTTATCTAGCTGGTTCTTCACAAATAAGATCCACTCGTGTCATGAGAATCAATTAGTTTTGGAGTGTCCTAATTCATAATCAATCTTTTAGTTTAGTATCCATCTTTGGTCTCAACAAGATGCATCCTTCATAATAGACCTCATCAATCCCATCCATCCCCTTGATCCTATGGCAAAGGATGTTTTGAAAGTGATTGTGATCTTTTGATACTTTTGGCTTTTATTTATCATTTGAGCTCCTAACACAACTTGTCAAGGCTGCCATGATCTATCATATTATGGTGTGATTTGATCAGTTAACATAGGGGCATATCTTGATTTTTTTTCTTTGTTGTTGTCTTTTGGGTTGTCCTACGTAGTACCCACCAAGATCCCTAAGGTCTTCTGTTACGATGGGGCATCCTTTTGTGCTTGTGGTTATTCCAATGACTAGCCCGACCAAGGTCTTCATGACTTTGGGGTGTTGGAATAGCCTTCTTGTCTGTTGTGTTTGTTTTATGCATTAGACACTGATCTGCCTTGGTTTCACATACCATGGCACCTGGTGTCTTATGCTATAGCAAAAATTACTGCTCTACATTAGGATTGCATTTCATGATCAATTACGTTGCATTACATCCATACCTGACCTATGACCTATGATTTTGGTTGTGCAAACATTCACCTTTCATCATCTCTTCAATCTTCTTAGAATAATATAGATTGGTTATTCTAAGCATATTGTCCCCCATAATTTTTATTCCTTTCATCCATCTCACATCTCAATCCCATCCTCATCCATTCAATCTAGCACAAATCATCTAATCATATCCTTGGTCTTGTTCCTAGCTTTGCTACAAGCCTTGATCTAATCATCATCATCGGGATGTTACCTTCCCTATCCTTTTGTGTTGTTTTGGGATGTATCGTTCCCTCATCAATAACACTCTTATCATCACCATTGGGATGTATCCTTCCCTATCCTTTGGTGTTCTTTCGGGATGTATCCTTCCCTCATCAACAACACTCTTATCTTCACCATTGGGATGTATCCTTCCCTATCCTTTGGTGTTCTTTCGGGTGTATCCTTCCCTCATCAACAACACTTTCATTGGGATGTATCCTTCCCTATCCTTGTGTTGTTTTGGGATATATCATTCCCTCATCAACAACACTCCATCCATCATCAACCCATTTCGGCTTGTAGCTTGACTGGGGCAACATCACCTTTTCCCTTACATCCATTTGTGCTTCCCAATCTCCTATCCCTTATAATCCTCTCTTATCCATCAATTTGCATCATCTTCCTCATCTCCCCTTTCATCATCACATTCATTTCTAGAGCACACTCGTGTTCTCTTGAACCCGCATATCCTCTCAAGGAGGCATCCTCAATCCCTACTCTGCATCTTCACCCTCCATCATCTTTCTTCCTAGTCACTCCTTTGATGACTGGGGCATCTTTTCCAATCTAACCATCTTCTTCTTGGTCTTATCTTTTAATCTTCTTTGAAATTATGCTACTTCATAGCACCATCTTAAAGAGTGGCAAAATGTAGACACCTAAATTTGGACACTTATATTTGTCCAAATTTATCCCTTTTCATCTAAATGTTCTCTTAGTTGCATTAATTAAGTAATATTGCTATTATTTAATTAATACCCTTAATTCTTCTAAATCCCTAAGGTATTTAGTTAATAATTAAAGAAATACCTTACCCTTTATTCCCCTTTTCCTCAAAATAATAAATAAATAATATATTTGTTTAATTCCTCACATGTCACATCCTCCATCACTATTTATTAATCCTAATCCACCTCTTAATCCCATCATTAGGGGTGTGCACATATCTAATCCATGATTACGATGTGTCACATCCTCCAACTTTCGTAAGTTGGCTTCTAATATTTATTAGCCACTAACTATCTTCTAATCATTGATCAGTTAGTCTGATCAACATCTTAGTCAACTCTCTCATCTCCCAAGGAATATTAAATTCCTTTTATTATCCCCATGTGAATTTAGAATTCACTTTTATTCCTCCAAGGAATCTCCTCTTCTCCATGTGATCATTGAAAAGTCACATCACTCACATGAGTCAAAGTACTATTTTTTGGGAACCTTGTCTTATCCACGTGATACTCCCAATCATGTGAACTTAAAATTCACATTTATTATCCCAACAACTTCTCTCATTCCCATGGTCCTCTCACTTGTCACCATCACTCTCATCCCAAGGTACTTGCAAGTACCTCCACATCATATGTCTTTTTCCACATCACATGTCCTCTTGACATCTCATCCTCCACATAACAAGATGTGAGGGCTTGTGAGTCCTCAACTCACCATATCCCTTCATCTTGGTCATGTTGGCTCAATCTTGACCATTGAATTCTCTAGAGAATTCTCCCCTAAATATAGAGGATTTCTCTTTCATTCTCTCATTATGCATTATCACATGTTCAAGCCTTCAACAACTTCATCTCTCAAGCAACTTCAATCGCTTGCATCCATCCTCCATTGTTGAAGCTTCAAGCTTTCATTGTATCCATTTTGTTCACTTTCTCACATACCCACATCTCTCATTTGAATCTTCATTTCATCAAGATCATTTTGCATCCAATTTTAGCACTCTTTCCATCAAGGAGAACACATTATCAACAATCCAAGGGCCAACCAAAGATCAACTTGAACAAAGGTAAAGTCTGTTGTTTTTCATCTTTTCTTTTGTTTGAAGTTCAACTAGGCTAATCATTGAGGCGTTTTAGTGTTGTTTCCATCTTTTTGCATTCTTTTTTGCATCACTTAGGGTAGGTAAATAGCATTGATCATAGTAAGATCTCCTCTTAGGGAACATCATGCCTAATGTCTCCAAGAGAGGAAAAGTTTAGGATAAAATATTCACAACTTAGGGAATGCAATGTGTAGCATCACTACTAAGAGGAATGTCATATTCCAAGAAATGTCACACTCTTAGAGGACATTAAACCCAATGAAACCACCAAGAAGAAGAAACATCACGTGAAGTAAGAGTACCACACTATGAAACATAAGATATAGTCAAAAAAATTAAAATGATCATGCCAATGTATGCCCCCACTTTAAAGAAATTTCTAAACACCATGTTGTGAGAAATTACTTTAAAGTAGCCCATGATAAATGCTAACAAGACATGGGATCTAGTTTGGAAAGCCCTATGCCAAACACATGTTTCCAAATGAAGCTACGTCATGAAAAAGGGGTCACCCCCAAATGAAATCCCAAAATCACACAAGGGATCCACAGATTTGGGGTCAGTGTATGTCTTTGCTACAATGATATTATAGAGCTCGAAAACATCATCATTCCCCAAATAACTCATGGAACTTGAAGAATGACACATAGAGAGCAAAAAAAAAGAAAAAGCTTTTGGGTCAACATAGAAGAGACCTAAATGTCTCAGCACCTTGCATCATCCCCAAAAGGAAAACAAAAGACATAAGAAAAGAATAAAGGTTTATGATATATAGATGAATGTAGGTACAAATAGAGGAATGAACATAAAGAAAAATCAAACAGAACGATACGAGAGATCACATTACACACATGAAATCACGCAAAGAACATGAAAAGAAAAAAAGGGACTAGTAAGGCACATGTGAGTCAACCTATAGTAGTTCATCTACATCCCATCTTGTTCGGTATATGTGGAAGGCAGAAAACTAGCCAAAGGGACAACGTCAAGTGCCAAACTAGGACAAGGCTATCTAACTCCTTGTCCCCACTAAGTGCAGGACAAGGATGAGCCAAGATAATTGGTGAGAATGAGCTCCTTGCAATATAGAAAATGATTTGTAATGAATGTAAAATATGTAATAATGAGTATGCTGTGATCCTACAACTATCACATGACAAGGAGCAAAGTTCATGTTATTACTATCCAATTATGTTGTCATAATAATTGTCAGGAGGGATAAATCACTCAACATCATCTTTAATGCATGAAACTAATCAGTAAGATTCCCAAGAGTTCTATGATATGCACAATAATTCATGTTTGTACTCTTACCTTTTTTTCTTCTATTGGTAGGTGGAAATTTAATCCATCCTAGATGGAGAAGTTGTTCCATTTGTCATTCAATTTTTGTTTTTGTATGTAGGAATGAAATTTTTTTGACTTTATAGGGTTTGGATTTCTTACTTATTTGAGGTTTGTTTAAAGGAGGAGGACCTGAGATGATCCTATCATCCTTGTGAGGGATTTGTTCATTATGACAGAGGACACTTGTTTCCTTAGAAGATGTGGAGGGAGGAAGATCTTGATATCCTAATCCTTTAGTATCTTAAATTGGGATTTTTTCTAACAACTTATGAATCTCATGCTAATTTGTTGTGTCACATCCTTGTTTAGCTAAGATCTTAAAGCCTTGGCCATAAGTATCTTCTAGGTTGATTGGTGTGTTGGTGACTTTGTTAATGTAGGATGGATGAGTATGCACTTGGTTAGAGAGACTAGGTTCAATCATGGTTGAAGCTTTAGGCTTGGTTTGTGACTAAATCTTAGGATGTAAAAGACCAAACATCTCTAATGGTGGAATAATAGGAGGTGTTGGTTTTTGAATGGAAGGGTAAAATGATGCATTGTTCTAAAGGTTTTCAAGAAAATTACATATGAAATTATGCATGCTTTCATCATCTTTACCTAAGATGTCAACTTCACGAGGACATTCATTAGGGGTTGGTTGAGCATGATTAGGTTCTATTGCATTAGGATCATTACCAAACACACAACTTGAGACATCAACCAAAGATGTTAAGGACTTCCATATATTGCCAATACACATGTCCATTATGGAAGAATGAATTGAAATGCAAAGAGACTATAAATTTTTAGATTTAAAACAAGATAACTTTCTAATTATATTATGTAAAAACCTGAAAATGGCGTCTTTTAGATGCAATTTTAAATTCAAACAATGCACTGAATTTGACAAATTAACCTTAATATGAATAATTTTAGAAAATAGAAATTCTGGAAATTGAAACAACAGACTGAATGCAGGAACACATAATGTAGAAACTGTGTCTTTGATGCTCAAAAATGCAGAAAAATCCCTGATCAAGGACTCCTTTTCCCATGGGCGAATGGGTCTCACTTCAAGGATTTTAAAAATTAATTTACAGGTTTCTGAGTTGATTTTGATGCTTTGTAGATTCTGGTTTTAGACAGGTGTTTACAGTTTCAGATTTATGGAAAATCAGATCTAAATGCAAGTGCAAAATGATGCTAAATGACAAGAAAAAAGACCTAATTTGAGATTCAATTTTGATTCATTTTTTTGATGTAAATGACTGAACATGCAATGTTAGGTAAACACTATGCAAAGTGACTGAGATTTTTGAATTTTCTAGATTTTAAAGAATGTAAAAGTGCAAACCTAAAACCCTAAATAAGATGAAAACTAATGCATGTAAACAACCCTAAATGAGATGAAAATAAATGCAATGAAAAGTTATGCAAATCCTAAATCTAGGGTTTGAATGCACTCCAAATCAGAAGGTTGCATATTCAATCCATGTTGGGTTCACCAAAAAACAACAAAAAATAGGTTGGAATTAAATTATGATTAAAATATGGGGTGAGACCTATTTTCCTTTGTTTTATTAGGAATTGAGATCCCCACAAAGAATTGACTAACAACCCTTAGGTAAATCAACTCAATGAGAGAATCTTCAGATTTCCTTATGCTTTGAGGATAGGGGTCAAGTTCAAACAACACTTTTGGGAGAAAAAATAAAAATAGTAAATCAACCTAATTATGCCAACTTAAACTTAAAATAAAAATATGAAACTCAATATTAGTAGAAATAGAAAACTGATTATAGATCTGAGAAGGGCAAAAAGGTGTTTACCAGTCACCAAAAATCAATTTCTAAAGGAAAATTGGGACTCATTTTCCCATGGGCGAATGGGTCTTTTGTCAAGGATTTTAGAAATCTTTCAAGAGCCTCTGATTTTGAATTGTAGCTTCTTATTTAACCAGGTTTCAGTGTCAGAAAGTCAGAAATCAAATATGTAGGTTAGATTTCGTGATTTGACAACTTTGACAACTTTTCCAATATTTCTCTTCAAAAGGTTTTCAATTATTCCTCAACCTAAATCAGTAACACACACATAAGAGGGAATTTTTTTTATTTTTGGTGAATGGGCGTTTGCCTTGGTCAAACCCCATTTTGGTAATCAAACCTTGAAATGAAATAAAGCATGAAAGAGGGAATAAAGAATGAAAAATGCTATGTTACCACTCAACAAACCCTTGAATGAACCTTGGTAATGGAGATCTTGGAAGGTCTACAACTTTCATGAAACGACTTCAATGGATGTGGATCTTGATACTTGAAATAATGCTTTGAATGCTTGAACTTGATCTTGAAACCTACATCACAATGTTAGCTCCAAAAACATGCATGATACAAGAATACTTTGACATGATAATTGGATCTTGAATGCTACAATAAATCTTTGATAAATATGCTCTTGATCATCAACTTTTCTATACCTTTTCTCTCATCAAAATTCTCATGAAAATGCTAGGTGAAACTTAGTGAAATAACCTTGTATTTATAGGTATGTATCCTTAATTTCCTGAAATTCAAATATCACAAGTCGACATTGAAATATAGATTTGTGGACCTTAAAATACCACCAAAAACGTATTTTAAATTTAGGTTCAAAGGCCTAGGGAGGACCCATTCACCCATGGGTGAATGGGTCCCTATTCCTGGAACACACATTGCTCAACGTAAAGTTTTATGTGTTGGCATTAATTATTGTTGAGTTTCCCCTTCGGAAAATGTAATTTATTAGGCTTGTAAATGAATAATAGGGCTTATTAAGGCATAATTAAGCTTAATTTAATTAAGAGGGCCCAAACAAGTGTGAAAATGTAAAGGGATACATTTTTCAACACTAAATTAAGGCATTATTAAGTCCATTTTAATTAGGAGGGCCCAAACAAGTGTGAAAATGTAAAAGAACACATTTTTCTACACTACAGTAATATTATTTTTCCATGGACTATTATTTTAATTAGGGAAAATATTACATTTCATGTCTTCAATTGTTTTTTGGTAACTTTAAAAGTTAATATTTTAACTAAAAAAAACATATATAATACATAAATCCTAAACCCTAATATATTATTATTTACTTGCTCAATAGGGGTGTGGATTATGGATAAGATTATTTTGTAATAACCAAAAGATAGTTTAAATGGAATATTTATGGCAGTTATGACATGAATCTATGATAACATCTATGCAAGGTGTAATTGCAAGTTGATAATTGTAAGCAATGGTCTATTTCAACATGCAAGGTAGTGTGGGAATTAAAATATAATTTGTTTATTATTTCCCACCAAATGAGGTGGTTGGATTTGGTTCTCTATATATTTTGAGGTTTTACACATTTTAGGGATCTCATTTTTATCATACAAAAACTTTTCCAAAATTTATTTGGACACTTGTGTTAATAGAAAAATATTCTATGGGAAAAATTCCATTGGCGATAATAATAAAATGAGGAAAAATATTTTTTAAGAAAGTAATTTCATTCAATTATTGCATTGGAGCTTTAAATATTTGTAAAATAGTTCAATTTCAATGTGTGCTTGTTTGTTCCAAATTGTAGGAAAAGAAGTGTGTACTTTTGGTTGTAGTTTGGATTGCATTTTTGTTGGAGTGTATGTTGATGTAGAGCACAATTTTATATGTTACTTTTTTTTTATCTGCAATATGCAACCAAGGTTGCATATATTATATTAAAATTTGAAAAACATGTACATCTATACAAAACCCAAAATGGGTGTTTGTAGATGAGTGTTATAGTGACCCCAACCCAACCAAAAAAATAGATTAGCAGATTTACCCATTTCAACCTAAACATTCAAGAAGCTTATACATACCAATTTGATTGAACTTTACACAAAACGACCCGAGCACCAAGCAGTTGATAGCCCCAATCACTCGTCTTCATTGTAGAATTTAAACGACTCCACCACCTTAGCAAATTCTCTGCACCACTATATGCCCACAACCTCAATTATCCCCATCTTGCAATAGAGAAAATTGTAGCCTATTGTCGCCCAATGCCTGTGGTGAGCCCTGCTTCTTGCATCCAAATCAAGGAGGAACGGTTGCCGCTCCACAACCACCCCACGATGGAACATTCAGTCGATATCATCCGGCCAAGGTATCCCAACACTCAATTCAGCGATAGTGACCATGTCCAAGTCGTCAACCAATATGGTTTCGTTGAACACTGGCCTAAGCAGGAGTAGACAACGAACTTTGGAAACATGCATATCCAGCAAAGTGGCCAAGAACTGGGAGAAGATACTAGAAATTTCCCTTACCCTGTTGGAAGAGTGTCATGTCCCTGAAATCGGGACATTAAAAATAATAAAATAATATTAAGAATGATAGCCATTATTGTCAAAAAGACAATATTATAATTATAATATAAATATCAATTTAAACATTGAAATACAAATAAATAAAATTACTAATAAATACATATTAAAAATATAATCACTATCATTATGATTATCAAGATAACATTATAATAATCCTAATAATTACTATAAACTAATATAAACTAAATAATAATAAACAAATAAATTATTATATACATAAATCCTAAATATTGTTATAAATAATATTATGATAACTCAATTATCATATATGAAGTAAATTAATATTTACGAATCATTAACCATGCCTATGTTCATATCATTTCCCAATGGTTGTGAAAGTCGTCGATTCCCAAACAAACCATAAAACAACAACTACCAAAGGACACGATGCATAAGAAAAAAGACAACAATAACTATATCTTGAAAGAAGTAATAAAGATTATTTTAGGAGGAATAAGACTATATTTAAAGTCAACGAGGGTCATAAGGGATTAGCATTCTTTCTAAAAGACAAACAATTGGGCTAAGAAACACGTCCCCAACCAAAGAGGTATATATTTGGCCATATCGAATATTAAAGAGATTCATTTCCAAAGCAAGTGGGGATGGATTGGGAAGAAGTCTATATGGTGCTCACTGAGTTTAGAAAGAGACACGTTGGTACTAAAGACAAATAAAACATTAAAGACAATCAACATAAAGGGATTTTAACAAAAAGGAATATCTTCTAATATTAAACGGATAGAGGAAGGAGTAAAATAAAAAACAGAGGAAAGAAGAGACATCGAATGAAGAAAAAGTTGACATATCTCTACAGTCCGATAACAGTAAGGGCAATGAAATTCTAAAGGGAGAAATAGGAAAGTAACGGGCATTAAAAAGAGAACACAACCGAAATAATGGAATATATGAAATCTTATCTTTCTAAGGATTATTCATATTCATAATCAATCGAATAGAAGGGAAGAAAAAATCATCACCGCTGGAGGTAACTATTACCATATGGGGAATAAAGACAGGTATATGCTGATATCACTGTCAGCAAACTGAGTCAGAAATCAGAGGTGTGCTGATTTAGGTAAGTTAAAATATGATTGTTAATTTATCAATATATATATATATATAAATAAATTAGTAATGATTATAGTATATATATGAAATAAATATATATATATAAATAATTAGTAATGATTATGGTTTATATATTTATATGTGAATATGTATATAGATGTACGCTTTATAGGTGATTATGCAATAATGATGTTTGCAGCAACTATTGAGATTCATAAGTAATAATAACTCTATTCATTTAGTGGTATAACAGAATTTTATCTATGGGATCTTGAAAGATGATTGATATCTACTCTAATGTTTTTATTAAATATATGATTTAGAATCATAAAGTGATGAGGAAATGAATAAACCTTGGACAAGAACGGAATATTTATATCGTCTTCGATCTTATTATAAGTTATTCTTGAAATTCATTGATCTCTAACGTTTCTAATGTCTCTTCGAGAAACACTTTGAATGCAAGACTCGGGTTTAAGTGCTTCCACTAGAAAGGGGACATTACAAAGAGAAAAAAAACTTCTTACTCAACACCATTCACATAGCTTCCAAACACAAAATGTCTTTGCTCAAGCATATTTCATTTAGCCTCTTATCTGTGATGTGGCCAAGAAAGGTCATCTTCTTCTTCGAGCAACACAAACACACGTGAGTATTCATCTCGGATTTGAGTGTAAATTCCACCACCGTTGTTTGTATGTTACTATTTTATTTTATATAAATCTACATCAATTTATAGGTTGTGGTTAATCATTTTCAGTTTGAAGTTTTCAAGTGTTGCTAGTGCATGCTTTCAATAGTGTGATTTTTGGAGGTTTGAGGAGTGATAACCTCAGGTTGTCTTTTTTTTTTTTGTGGATGATGCTTTTATTTATATTTTATTTCTATTAAAGATCATTTCTAGGAGTTGAGAACATTATTATTATTTGTAGAGAAGATTGGAGGACTTTAGTGCTTCAATTTGGCAATGTTGTGTCCCAGAAGGGTATGATTTCTATGTATTTTTGTGCTAGTTTGTAATTGTTGTTGTTTCTATTAAAATTGAATATCATACTAGTATATTTTTATATATGATTTTGATATATAAGCAATAAATTTTATGGATTTGTTTCAAATTTATGCAAGTTGGCATTGATTAGTTGGTTTTATTGTGCTTTTTCGGGCGGTAAATTGCTTAATGTTTGTCAGTATTCTAAATTGTTTGGAAAAGTAATTGTTACCCATTTTTCACTTACAACTCAAATCAGGTTGAGCTTGTTGATTTTAAACTAATAAAATGAGGTATTCATTTTATTATCTTTCCTACATTACATTCAAATGTATAAATGAAAAATCCAGAAACATTACAACTACAAATCATTGCATTCATACACATGCATATAACAAAAGAAAGATTTAGATCTTTTCAGAAAAAAGTAATCTTTATTGAATGTATAAGTGTACATTGTCTCATACAAGCCATAAGACTAACCTTCGCTTATTCAATACAAATTATGAAAAAACTCATACATGAATAGGTAAAAAAAAACAATGAATGTGCATAGAAGGAAGTAACCAGCCATTGCCTGTGAATGACTGGTCTTGACTGGTGTTGTATTGTCATGTTGTTGTCCTGAGCTTCATCTGCCTCTTCTAGTTATTTTTTGCTCCTAGTCCTGCATATGACAGTAAGCAATGGTGTTAGAGTATACTCTAAGCAATGACTGATTACAAACATTCCATACACATTCACCCTATGCATGTATAAACCGTTCATAATGTGTATTAAATAAGCTATAATTTCATTTTAGGTGTCCCAAAAAACCATTGGAGCCATCAAATACACCTGAAATATACATGTTTTTTCTAACTTGTTTGCTTCATGTGTAGCTACAGGTGTAATCATGTCTTTGTTTTGATCAATTACAAAATGAGTGGTGGAAATGTGGCTCCCACAAGGGTTGAGCCCAACTCATAGCAATGATTGCATTATCTTAATCTATGCACAGTCTTTTGTGAATATTCAAAGTGCATATGGAATTACATTCCAAAACAATTGATATCAATCATGATTACGTCATAGTCATAATGCAGAAGAGTATACAATGTTAAGAATCTTTAACAACAACAACTTTTAAGAATACAACAATAGATCTATTGAAGCAAAAAGGAATGCATTTAATGTGAACAAGCATATTCATGGTAAAGTTCACATACTTCATAATTTTCTATGTGTAGAGAGGGAAAGATGTGTAACTTGAAACAGTGAGTATTCAAAACATAAAGGAGTATAGTGAGTAACATATTTCAAATACAAGCCTTCCTAGTGAAACACAGTTGCAATAGCAAGCATATATAATGGTACAACATACCTCAAGAGAGTAAATATCATAAACAGGGCAATCCTAAGCGAAGATCTCATAGGATGACATGTTCATTCAGAAGGATCTATGTTTACTCTTTTAGGAGTTCACATTGATTGCCAACAAGCAAACCAAGGTTTAAGGATGTTACAAAACTGAGTGCTTTTCTTAGAGAAGTTGTTTTCATCATTCTATAATGGATCAATGGTGAAAACATCCTATGGTAATAAAGGAAAAAGGGACAAGCCTGTAAAGACCTTGTGATAAGAATGAACAGGGCATATGAGTTGTTACAGAATGCTTAAAGAGATGACAAAAATAAAAGACAAAGATCTTGAATATTCATCTCATAAATATTCTAAAGTAACAACATGTAGAAATATTATGCACAATGATAACAATTAATAACAACAATGATCTGAAATGCAAGGAATATGCTTATAGAACAGACCAAGGCAGTCACCCAACATCTAGAAAGCAGATCTTCCTAAAATTGCTATAGTCATTCAATAACAGTTTTATGTTTGAGAAGGACACATTTAGGGTGGTGACAGTCTTCTAATGATGTCAAAAGACAAAGTGCATAAGGGTTTTAAAGGATAGTGTTTTCATTATAGGATTGAATGTTCCTATGTAAATCTCAGTTTGAAATAGCAGAGGTCAAGGACAGTGCACTTAAGATGTGATAGTAGAAGCTAAAAATTTCATGTGACAGCTATTGAGAGAGATATTTCATCATGAATATACATCATGAGGGGTCTAAGATGTTGAATCAAACAGCAGTATGAGGGGTGACCTTTCTTAGCATCTTAACCATTATGAGATCACAAGTTCCAGTTTTAGAAGGAGCTTATCATTGCTACTGTACTAATGAAACTTGACTCTGCTAATGTCAAGAATAGAAGATAGCAATGCTATGAAATAAATAGGATATTAACCCTTCATAATAGTGATCATAGCAACAGAACAGTGATGGTATCCTTTAGGATGCAAACATTTAAGTGTTACAGTCGCTTTGATAGCCAAATGAATGATAAGTATGATGAATAGTGTGGTGAATATCATTATGTTGTATCTCTTAATGCCAATCAAGGGAGCTATGCCACAAACTGAGACATCAAGCAGAGATGGAAAAGCTCAGTCACAAAGTGTGTGTCAAGGTCATAGAATACAGACGGCAGTTCTCATGATAGCGTCACAGGAGTTATTGCAAGGAGAGCAGTGGTATTGCATCGTGAAGGGTTCTTTAGAAACATATACCACAACCAAAGCTAGGGTTCATGTAGAAACCTTTATACACAGTGAAACCCTTGATACTTGTTAAAAGTGAGGAAACCCTCGTCATCAAATCAAAACCCAGATGCCAAAAGTTAAAGCCCTCAACTTAGAATAAAGCCTTTTGCATGTAAGAGTATGGTCGCGGCCATAGAGATACCATAGAAGCTATAGAATGAATGTAGTAGAGGTTTCTTTCTATAAATAAATGCAAAAATCCGCATATACACCTATGGTAAAAAATTTAAAAGCTGAAATGAAAGATAACGAATATATAAATGGTTGTTTTATCTTTCAGAAAAGAGGCAAAATGATTAAATACTTCCAACATGCTTACCCAACAATTTGATTTTGTTTTCTATGGAGATCTACCTCTATTATCTTTAGAATTCACCATGGTCGATCTCCAGACAAGGCTCCTATTGAAACCCTCATCACATAGCGGTGGACATAGCTTCTTCTTGAAACTTCGAAATTAAAATGAATGTTTTCTTTTCATTTTTGTTTCCCTTTTTCTTTTAGGGTTTTCTTAACTTCAAATGTTGATGGAGACTTAGCTTTTTTTGTCTTGTCTTTTAAAAAAAAAAAATGACAACTAATACATGGGCTAGTCTTATGCCTTACGTACATTTTATGTCATTTTTTGACTTAGGCATGTCTAAGTCATTTTTGACTTAGTAAATCCCTCTTCTTTAAGTTTATGTCGATTACATGGGGAGGTGAAAAGCTTTTATCTTTGCATTTTATTGATATTGTAAATGCTTAATTTAAATGATCATTTATAAATCATTTAAATTAAGTCATCCTTTAAATGAAAATAGGAGCATGTGGTTATATTACTAAGTCATGAGGAGAGAAAATATATGCTTGTGTTGATGACAATTCCAAGAATGGAGGGAGGTTGAATTATTTTGCAAACACATGGAAAGGAAATAGGAGTTGTTTTAGGCTTTTAATTGCTTTTGAGATCTTTTGGAGGGAAATTTGAAGTTTCATCATGTTGGACCAAGTCAAATTTAACTTTTTCACTCATTTGAAGCTCTTTTGGATGAGATCTAGGGGCTAGATTTGTGGGATTTTTGTTGCATCCGACCCAAGAAGCTTCTAGCTCCTTGTTTAGTGCAACTGTTTGAAGCTTTGCTACTTAGTCATTTTTGGACTCATTTTGTAAGTAGTTCTTCTTTATGCAGCTCTTGGACATTGTGACTTTTACAGTCTTTTGTGACAGTTTTGGCATGCCTTTGTAACTTTGGAGATATAGGATAAAGTGGATACCTTAGCCATTTTTGGTGATCAACTCTTGCCTTTTTGTTCTCACAGCTTAGTGTATGTTTATGATCGATCGACTTGTATGTGAAGATTATCTAATCTCCTTACCATTTTTTCTCATGTGTTATACCTTCTCTATGATTAGTGTGTTTATTGAAGTTATTGACTGTGTTTATAAAATACAAGCTTCTTTATAATTGTGAAGTCCTTATTCCTTTTATAGATTGTAGTATTAAACCTCTCAATAAAGTATTCATGCATGAACACATTGCAACAAGTTGAGAAAACTTAGTTTTAACCAATTTTTAGTTGAGTGTAAAATTTTGAATTCCATTGTCTCTCATTAGTTTGGTGTATCACCCAGTATTTCCATTTTCAGCAATTCATTCTACACAATCTTTCTCCCTTTTCCCCTCAAGATCAGTAGTTAGGTGATAACCAATAGGAATTCGGCCTTCTTCGGAGGTTTGGTCTCATTCAAAGTGGGATCATTCCCATATTTCAATAGATTGTTGAATTTTAAATTCAACAGGGTGTAGATTTAAGTGTTAACACTAATTTTATGAGGATTTTAAAATATCTTTAGGTCTCAATTTTTTATGCATTGATATATTTTAATAAAAATTTCTTTGGGACATTATAGTGGTATCAAAGCGAAGATATTTTTATCCTACATGGTATATTTGATTCTTGTTGCTTCTTAGTGAGAGTGATTTGATATCATGGATACTCTTTAAAAGGAACTAATAAAAATGAAGGGAGAATAATAATGAAACAAGACTCTAAATCAATTGGATGGAGATGAAAGGTGCAAACTTGAAGCCCTTGAATTTTTTATTCAATATAAAAATTTCTCACAAAGTCAAAAACCAAATGTCTTTTGATGACTATTTGTTATCTTGAAGGAAGGAATCTAAATAAAAAAGAACTTTATGAATACATAAGTTTTTTTAGCATAATCAAAAAGCAACGAAAAAACACTTTTTCATCCCATTATCACTTGTCCATCTAATATTCACTACCCACTCCATTTCCTAACAATAAATTTAACTATTTAATACTTAATCAACAAAATTCATTTATTCATCATTATCCTACATCCTACATCACTTCTTCTACCATACTAACTCATCCTCATACTACTAACCATTTTGTCCATGTATCATTACAAACAAAAATATATCATGTTGCATCCATACAATCCATGCATACAAAATCATTAGTATAGGTCATAACATCATACATATCTTGTGTCCATAATAAGGAGCATATAACATCATAAATCATAGCATTATTATCATAATTCATCACATAATAATCTATTTCATTAATCATAATAATCATAGTGTCAATAATATCCATCACATGCATACAGTGATCATATATATAACAACATCAAATAAAATCATTACATGCATACATCCATAATAGAATCATCACATAAAAAAATCATTACTTACATGCATCATCATACACATCATAGATTGCCACAAAAAAAATCTCATCTCATATATATAAAGCATATCATGATACATCAATAAATAAGTGTTTGTACAAGGGGTTACATGAGTCATAAATATACATATATACAATAGCCTAGAAGGAAACTCATAAATATCTACATAAAATAATATAAGTAAACAAAATGCCCTCTCTAAGTAGAATTGCCACCCTCTGAGTGACTAGGCGATGGTGCACAAGGAGGAAGACCTACTACTAGTTGTATTATTGGGGCCTATGCAGCTAGATCTAGTGTTGTTAGTGCTTGTGTTGTAGGTATTGGTAGTGGTCTCGATGGTGTCCCCATGACTGGTCTCCCCTCTAATATCATTGATTGAGAAGCCCATGACTGAATTTGAGCTAAGAAACTAGAAGCATGATGGCTTGCCAATACATCTCTCTCGTAGAGGGTCCTATAGTAAGTAGCCTCTTGAGTAATTTGATGTACCTCTCCCATAACTTACATTATAACCTAATACCATTTTCTTCCTTTTCCTTCTTCCTCTTAGCTATCTCGACATCTCTCTTTATGATATTCTAATTAAGCAATATAGAGAGGCTATCCCTCTCTACTCGAGTTAGGTCTCACTCCACCCATAATACATCCCTCTCCCATTGAGCCTAGTCATGCTTGGACAGGGTAACTTATCCAGACATAATTATAGGTCCCCATATCCTCCACTTGCATGCCCCATCCACCCATAATGGCCTCCACCACCTTAGCACCACCTACATTTCCTCTATCCCCCATCTCCATCCCCCCCTATGACTTCCATCACCCTTTTCCTCTGCTGATGATCCATCCCTCGCTTTGCATCACATCTCCACCTACCAACTCTACCAACACTAGATGAGTCAATTTGATAGGCTCGTGACCTTCCCTCCATGTATCATACTTTGTGGTAGTACCTTCATTTGGAATGGATACCCCCCATTCCCACTAAACTAGAACTAAAGCCTTAAAATATCTAATAGAAATATCTAGGGATATCATAGGTCCCCAATCTCCAATCTCTCTGAGTACAAGAAAAATGGCCTCAAATCCTGGTAGACCCTAGACCTCACCAAACTATCATCGAACCACTCTAACAAATATCACTCAATAATATGTGTAGTCTAATCAATCAAATACTTGGGTTTTATACAATATACTAGGTGAGTAACATCATCTACCCACCCCTCGCATAGTCACCATAGCCTCCAATCAACAATATCAAGCTCATAAAAATAAAAGTCCAGTATGCGAGATAGCTAAGCTGCCAATGTGTCAAAATATTATCATATACAAAAACAAAATGCAAACCACACCCATGAACCCTCCATCCAATTGGTCATGATGCAGGAGCATCGCGCTCCACCTCCCCTTTGGTCGGCATTGCTCCCTTGTCGTCAGGACTTGGCTCATTGGCAGGAGATGTCTACCTGTTCCAGCGATAGAACGATGGTGTTGGTAGTGATAAGGTCACGATGGAGTTACATCGACGGGAGACTAAGATTTTGATGAGACCATGTTCTATATCCCAGCAATGACTCGATGGTGATGAAGCATAACGGGTTCATCAGCGTAAGTATGTAGTATTGGTGGGACATCAGCCTTTTTCCTAGTGATGGGGCAATTGGTGTGAAGTGAAGACATTTCGGTGAGAGTGAATGGTTTCGGCGGGACTCATCTTGGAGTCTCACCAATAGCTCGATATTTATGATGTCGACGAGTTGCAAGTTTTCATAACTCCACAACCTCTGACTAAAGGTTCAAAGGTTCTGATTTTTAGTGATACAGTGATGATAATTCTTCATCAGGTGGACAAGGTGATATCGCTAGGACTATGGAGTTAGTCCCAATGATAAGGAAATGAAAGAATGGATGGCGGTTGTGGGACCTGATGGGTTGATAAGAATAGATGGTGACGTGTATAAGCAGATGGCGATTATTGATTTGATGATCGTGCAATTCACATCCTTGTTGTGAATTGTGTGGCTGTGAACTAGAATGGTTGACCCCACATCAAAATGATGTATGTATTGGGTGTTGGTCTCATTGGTGAGACGGATGTTTTAGTAGGAGATGTATTGAGGTCCCAGCGATATGGCGACAAGGAAGATGACCCTAGTGGGACCGATTGGGAGGTGACCAATAGGGTGGAATTCAATGATGTGTATGACAATTGATGATTGGCGATAGGGTGATCAAAGTATGAGTGATGACATGGACAAGCCGAAGGATCAACATCAATGCTTTTCATCAGCAAGACCTTCTAGGATGTCTCAGCGATGCTCCGATGGAATGGTGGACAGAGTGTAAGGTGAAAATCGACGAGAAGCAGATGTATTGGCGAAAGATGATTGTAGGTCTCTCCGATAGGATGATAAGATGAAAGATATGGGGACAACTTGAGATGAATAGTTGAGATGATGGCCAACGGCGGTGGATGACGAATGTGGCCACAACACTTGGTAGAACAAGATTTGATGCCATTCCACATTGTTTTTGTGGAATAAATATTCATTGGTTGAAGATTGGAAGCTATTGATAGCGAGGTAACTGCATGGAGATACTACGACACAGGAGTGAAGAATGACAAGGCCGACATGAAGGAGAAGGCTTGTTGGTGACGACAAAAGATATAAATACCCATAATGAGAGTGGGGAAGTAGTGTGCGGAGGTGGTAAGGAGAGTACCATTCACAGATGGGGATGCATGAAGAATCGGGAAAAGACTATTTTTGAAAAGAGAATTTGATCTATGTAAAATGGGCTCTGTAGATTTAATTTTTGAATGTAATTCTGTAATCTATTCCAAATGAATAAAAGAGAGTTTTGACCAGTGTTGTTTCAATCTCTGTGCGTGTGTGGTTTGAGTTGGATGCGTGATTGGATAGCCTGATAAGGTCCTTCGATCTCGACTGCACCAAGTGGTATCAGAGCAAGTTGTCCTAAGTATATAACAGAGCACTGAAAATGAGGCAGTTGCAGCAGGACCTATCAGTGTGGGTTGAAGCTAGAAGACCTACAGGTGATGAGATGAGAAGAGTTGTGGAAAGCAAGTTTTTTGCAGGCATGAAAGAGGTTCTGTAACTACTATCCTCCAACAAGGATAAAGCTGGGTAGAAGGTGTAGAGTTCCTCCACTGAGAGAAGGTGGGTAGAGGAAGCATCTTCCAGGATCTTTGTTGGGTAGAGGATAGTTGCGTGAGTAAGGTATTGTGACAAGAAGTACCTGTAACTACAGAGGATTGACTTCCAAAAGAGATTGTTGCAGGTGAGAAGAGACTTGCAATTGCAGAGGGCTTGAATCCTAAAGAGATTTGTTGTAGGAAGGACCTGTGACTGCAGAGGGTTGATACCCTAATAGAGAGGGAGAAATTATTGCGAGGACTTGTAACTGTAGAAGAACTTGTGAGTTCTTGAAGATGTCTTCAAATAAGAGGACAAGTTGGGTCATGAGGAGACTGATAGGCTATCATTAGGTCCCATTACTTTAGAATATAATATTCAATTTGTCGACCGGGTAGTGTTCAAGGCAATCTGCAATAGAAGAAGTCTGGAGTATCTCCCTCAAGTTTCCTAACTTTTAAGAACAACTTAAGATTAATTCTAACTTCAAACTGTCTAACTATAAAACTGCAAAGTAATTTATTCAGAAAATAGAAAATGCTTGAACTGTAAGCATAAGTAAACTAATTTAGAAAGCATAATAACTAAATTGAAAAGCACAAAAATGACTAAACTAAGAAGCTGAAAAAATATAAAAGCAGAAAAACTTATAGCAATCCATAAAACATTTTCTTAACAATAAAAATTCTAATAGTTAATAATAGAAACTACAGAAGTGAGAAGATAACAAATACTTCAGAACTAAAATTTCATAACAGTAAACTTAATGACTCTCTATAAAACAACATTATAATAAAAGAGAACACTTATCTACTCCCGTCTAGTGGCCAGCTTGTGGGTTAACACATTCATTCTCAACTCACATTCACAGCTATTTCAGAAACACTTCTATCAATCATAGTTATCATCTGTTACTCATAACTCATAATTTTAGATAACAATCTCTTTATTCATAAACCTTGGAAACATTCTGACAGTATAACATTACTTTTCACTGTATATCTTACTTCTAAAGATTGTATCTTTTATAGAGAAACTGTAACTACATCCTATATTTCATATGGTATAGATAACCATTGAAAATATCTAGAACAAATCTACGAATAACTCGTACATCTTTAATCCCATTACACAGTATTTAAGAGGCTCAAGTCGAGCCATAAAGTCTTTAATTCAAAGGATAACAAAAATAACAACTTTAAGAACAACTACATCTTCGGTCCATCACCCCGAAGTTCCAGAGCATATTTCCAACATATATCTTCTAACTGTTTTGGAGCATGTGCCAGCTGGATGCTTCAATCTGCAACTTTGATTGACCGATTATTATCTACAAAACACTTAAAACGACCCATTAAATTTGTATTGGAAAATTACTTTAAGAAATCAAAAGAAATAAAGTTTATACAAGTTCTCACTAAAATTAAGCAATTATTTCTCCTAAAATTTAATTAATTGGTAGAGGATAGAGATTTGCATGTATGAACCAGGGCTTTATGGTATTATCATGATGAGGTTATTTTTACCTCATCATTTCCTCCCCTTCCTAGTTCTTGGCAGGTCCTCCTGTCCCATAATTATAACTCTGCCCTCTACTCCCTTCTTCATATTTTGCACTGATATCATACAAATATTTTGCTATGACATCAAAGTTTACAAGGGAATTTTGGAAGCCTCCATGAAAAGAAACTCCCCGTTTCCATTCATTGAAAATTTTGTCATCTTGATCTGTATTAATATGAAAAACAGGGGTTGGATATAGCAGTAAAGGAGGTTTGTACCTCATTCCTATCCATTTTTTTTTCTGAGATCTCCTAAAATTTTGGCCAAGGCATCTTCTCTTCTGAAGGACCATCTGATACTAAGAGGAGAGATCACTTCTCTTTTCTTTAGATATATAGGCAGTGGAGTGTATCTCTCTTCACGTGTGTGCCAAGCCCTACCAACCAATTTTTTCCCCTGTTCTATGAAATGATTATAACAAACTCAAAGGCTATCATCATACCTTTCCTTCATTCTCTCATCCAACAAAAGAGCTACAAATGTCTTTTTAAAAGCTGTTGGTCTACTATTTGGAGATCTCATTTGAAGTCCTATACTTTTCTCTGCTTGAACATATTCTTTATTACATTCTTGAAAATGGATTTGATTCCGCATAGTAGACAATAGAGATCTTAATTGCACTTCCCCCACAAAAAGATTAACAAAGAAATCAGTATGCTTTTCCAACAAAAGATCATGGGTAAAGAATTCACAAAGCATATCTTGCTCTTCAAGCTTTGAGTCTGCAATTTTTTTAACAAATTCTTTATCATTAGGTTCATAAGGCTGATCATTGTAAATTCTAAGCAATTTCCATCTAAAACATTGTTCATTCAAAAACATTGAATACAATCTGGATGGTCTCCTACAGGATAAAAGAAATTCAGCTATTTGACGTGCATCTTGTTTCCCCTTATAAGCTTTATGAAATGCTTCTCTTAATAACACCATTTCCATTTTCAATCTGTTATTCTCAACTTGTGCATTCCTTAGGAAATAGCACCATTCCATCAATTTCATTAATAATGAAGGAAACTGAATTTGGAACCATTCAATTACCGTTGGCTCGATTTGAACTTCTTTGGATTCCATCATTGGTTTACTTGTGCTTTCCTACAAGTCCGGCTCTAATTCTATAATCTTACTAAGAGAAGCATTTAATTCTTCCTTCTTTCTTTTCTTTTCTTCTTCAAAGGATGAAAACATGAGCATAAAATTTCCTTTTAAATTTTGAATTTCTTTATTTAATCCATCCTTGTGTATCCTATTTTCTTCATTACAATTCTGAATTTGCATTTGCAACTCACTAATAGATGTATCTTTTCCCTACATTTCCAACTTTAAATCCTAATTTTTTTGATCCCTTTTATTTATTACAGTCTTATACACCATTATTTCCTCTTGTTGCAATTCCATCTTTTCCTTATTTTCATGCAACTAACTTCTTAACTCTTTTATCTCTAATTTCATTTTTTCCAATTCTATGTTAATATTTTTAGTTTCAACAATTTCAACAGCTTTATTAATAACTAGAGACAAATTTCCTAACATATTGTCATCAACCTCCATAGGAAGTGGAGATTTTCCCCTTTCTATTTCCTATTTTTCATCTTCTTCTTCAGACACCAAATGAAAATGTACTTCTTCAACAGACATTTCTTTCTCTAAGGATTGGTGAATTGACTCCTCAGTTTCCAAGTTTTTCTTTTGCTTTTTATATTTTGGCCTATTCTCTTTACTTTGTACTAGGGTTTCTGCAGATCCAGAGGATAATCTTTTACTCCGCCTTAAAGGAGGAGTATCCTGATAATTTAAAATAGTTGGATCATTTAGAAGAATAGTTCTTCTTTTCCTCTTCTTAACAGGGTGAGTATCCACATTTGGATTCATTATCTCTACATCTTTTATCTGGGTTAGAGTTTCAAACTCATCATTTCTAAATTCTGGCACTTCCTCACCAACTATGGTAGGAATTTGGGGTTTAGGAACCTTAGGGTCTTCGGGGGAAGTTGCTCCGGAAGGTGAAGCAACTTGTTTTGAAGATTCTCCTAATTCTAACTTCCTTCCTGATGTAGGCATATCAAACTTCCCCAAAAAAATTTCCCATTTGCTTTTAGTTTTCTTACGGAAATGATATTTACAAATCAATTGAATTAACCCATAATGTTTTAATGGCCCTGATCCAGTTTTGTATCTCTCTATTGAAGAATTAATAGAATCATTCAAGAAATGAGGCAAATTAACCCTTAGAGAATGGTTTTCCTTCCCATGTTGCAAATGTGTTAACATGCGGAATGTTGGTCCTACCACAGTGGTGAGTTGACCTTCACAAGTAAAATATCTAATAATCCATGCAACAACAATACCCCAGGGTTCTAAGATATAAGCTCGCTGAAACCCCTTATTTTGTCCCCTAGTACTGACAACTATCATGGGTTGAGGATCTCCCTGTCTAAGAAACAATTCTGATAATTTCTAATATGTGGTTTGTGTGGTTTCAGATATTTTAATGCCAGAATCTTATAACCTTGAAATAGAAGAGATAATTTTTGAACTCACCTTGAAATGCTTCCCATCCAGAATCACCTGACCATTAGAGTAATTTTCCGAAAATGCATTCACCAGCTTTTCATTATACCCTTCGAATTTCCTGACAAAATCCAACTAGCCCACTTCTTCAAATAGCCGAGAGATGTTACTTAACCCCAACAACTTTTTTGCAGAAGCCGACTCAGATTTCTTCTTCGTACCGCCCATTTTTTTTCTCTCTTGCTTACCACCCTGCTGAAAAATTCAATAATGCCAAGGACTTGTGCACTGACATTTTTAAAAATATGATCAGACTGTAATCATTTACTCTACTCTTGCTTAGAGCTTGTTGTGTAACAATTTCAATTTGGATGAAGGGCCGCAAAAAGAGTAGCGTACTTAATAATTAATCACCAAGTGGCTCAATTTACTAAATTGGGAAAGGAAACTTTTTCCAATCAATCATATTTTATTCGAAAATAACTACTTATTTAAAGCAAAAATTTGTACTTACTTCCATTCCATGATCGCTTGAAGATCTTATACCTCTACTGATTTGACAGGATGATGCAAGGGTATTGGCTAAGGTGACGGTATAATTATTATGACATGAATGAGGAAGCTCATGGATGACGAAGTCATTAATGAAGACAGGCTATTACAACGGCTTTTATTTATAATGGCAAAAGAAGGCACGTGTACCAATGTACGATAATCAAAGTAGCGAGAAAGATTTGAAAAAAATTCTAGAAAGGAGTTGGCGAAATGAAAAATAAATAAGTTCTGGAGCACGCGTAAAGCATGCATTCGGACAAAGAAAGTGGTTAAAGTTCTGGAGCACGCGTAAGGCATGCATTAGGAGCTTGGAAAATGGATAAGTTCTAGAGCATCACCGAAATATGCAACCGAGACGGTAACCGAATGAAAGTTCTAGAGCATCGTCAAAAGATGCATCCGAAGTAGCAACTAAATGAAAGTTCTGGAGCATCATCAAAAGATGCAGCCAGAGCAGCAACCAGATGAAAGTTCTGAAGCATCATCGAAAGATGCAACCAGAGCAGCAACTGGAGAGAAGAAAATGACAAACACCACTTAACTCGAACTTCAGAAGTTATATCATTCCACAAGAACATCGTTTCAACATGATAGACTGAAGAGCGGGTTCCGGAGCATCGAGCGTTCAAACCGTCAAGTTCTGGAGCACTGGCCAGCTGAATGATGAAGTTGTGATTCCTTTATGAGAGGTCCTGCAAAATGAAAATGCGTGTTAAGTCCGAAAATTTATGAAAAATGCTTTGAAAACAAATTAGGTACACATGTCTTTTTATTACAATTTTTCATCAATTTTTTTAATTTTTTTTTTTAAGATAACATATAAACATTAAATCAAATAGACTCTACCTTGGCAGAGTCAATACATTGGATCTCTCCTTGCATTTCTACCAGCTTTGTAAATTCTTCTTTATTAACTAGTTTATGATAAATACGTAGGCGATGACCATTAACTAAGAGAGTTCGTAAATCACCATCAATAGGTTTTAACTAAACTATGTCATTTGAGAAAACTTCAGAGATTTCATATGGCCCCAACCAATGAGTTCTGAGTTTTCCTTTATGGTCTTTATATCTTGAATCAAATAGCAAAGCCCAATCACCATTATGAAATTCACTCTTTAATATATTTGTCATGCCAAACTTTATGTTGATGTTGAACTAGTTATGTTTGATGAACAACATCCAAACGAAGCTCATCCAACTCATTTAACTATAAAACTCGTTCTATTTGAGCTCGTTTCAAATCTAGACCCAACTCCATAGATGTATGTAGGGTCTGAAGTTCAAATTCAATGGGAAGAAGAGGTTTCTTTCCAAAAAAAAGCTCATAAGGACTAAATCCAGTTGTAGATTTCCATGTTGTATTGTACGCCCAAATGGCTTCAGGCAATTTCTTGGCCCAATCTCTTCTTCCTGAAGAGACAGTTTTTGTCAGTATGTTTTCTAACTCCCTATTAGTCACCTCTACTTGACCATTTGCTTGAGAGTGATAAGGGGATGACTTCTTATGGCTCACCTGAAAAATGGTCTGTAAATGCTAGGAGAAATTTAGACATAAATTGGGGTCCCTGATCTGTAACAATAGTTCGAGGGGCTCCAAATCGAAGAAAAATTTTGTTATAGAGAAAATCAACAACTTGCTCTTCTCTAGCAACTCGCAAAGCTTGAACTTCTGCCCATTTCTTCAGAGAATCAGGACAAACTAATATATATTCTTTCCCTTGAGAGGAAGGATCTATGTGGCCGATAAAATCTAACCCCCATTTTTTGAATGGTTTCAAAGTTACCTGAGGCTGCAAAGGAATTTTTGTAGAAGCAGTTGGTCTTCCTACTCTTTAACATTCATCACAATGATGAACATAATTTTTAACATCTTTATGCATTGAAGGCCAATAATATCCAGCACCTAAAATTTTGTGAGAAGTTCTTTTTGCAGAATAATGACCCCCTGAAGGATCATCGTGACAGGCCCTCAGAATACTATAAGTTTCATCAGCCCTGACACATCTTCTCAAAACCATATCAGGTCCACAATGAAATAATTAATCCATTTAAATGGTGCACACTCTTGAATAAGTCGCTTCCTTTGTTTTGATGTAAATTCAGGAGGTACTTTAGAAGTAGCTAAATAGTTGGCAATATCAGCAAACCAAGGAACCTTTATACAGATAGCAAACAAATTTTCATCTGGGAACTCATCTTGTACAGGTGCTCGATCACCCTCTTCTTGTTTGATTCAAGACAAAAAGTCTGCCACCTCATTAAATTTCCCTAGCTTGTCAAGTATTGTCACATTGAACTCCTGAAGAAGTAGTAACCATCTCATTATTCGACCATTAACGACATGTTTATTCATTAAATATTTTACAGCTGAGTGATCTATATAAACTGTAACTTTATATCCTATAATATAATGACGAAAATTTTTGATGGCATGAACCACCGCTAAGAATTCTTTTTCTGTTGTCGTGTATTTTCTCTCAGCAGACGTTAAGTTTTTGCTAATAAAATATATGGCATACTTACCCCCATCCTCATCTTCTTGCCCTAATACTGTACCAATTGCATCATCCGAAGCATCAACATAAATGTGAAAGGGAAGACTCCAATTTGGTCCATGTAGTACAAGAGCAGAGACAAGCTTTTCTTTTATCATTTCAAATGATTGTTGACACTCAGACATCCAATTAAACTCCACATCTTTTTGGAGGAGAGAAAACATAGGAGCTACTATCTTACTAAAGCTTTCTATGAACCTTCTATAATATCTA
Source organism: Sequoia sempervirens (assembly GCA_007258455.2). Taxonomy (NCBI): domain Eukaryota; kingdom Viridiplantae; phylum Streptophyta; class Pinopsida; order Cupressales; family Cupressaceae; genus Sequoia; species Sequoia sempervirens. The sequence goes on from VDFB02081593.1 coordinate 32,226, forward strand.
GCATGTCCAAGAAAATTTCAAACATTTGTTTGTGTTTGAGGTACAGTCAATTGTTGTATGACTTCAATTTTTTTAGGATCAACTTTTATTCCTTCCGGGGAAATGTGATGGCCTAAGACTATTCCTTGTTCCACCATTATTAAACACTTTTCGTGGCTAAGGGACAGTCAGTTTTCCTCACAAACCTCCAAAACCCTATCCAAGTTTTGAAGAGCTTCATCATAGGTTGACCCATATACTGTGAAATCATCCATATAAACCTCTACACAATCATTGACAAGTGTTACAAATATAGCCAAAATGGCCCTCTAAAAAGTCGTTGGAGCATTACAAAGTCCAAAAGGAAGAACTTAGTATGCATATGTACCCCAAGGACAAGTAAACTTTGTCTTATCTTGGTCTTCTGGTGCTACCTGAATTTGGTTGTAACCACTAAATCCATCTAAGAAAGAAAAATATTTCCTCCCAGCCAAATTGTCCAAAACCTGGTCAACAAATGGTAAGGGAAAATAATCTCTAAAGGTGGCTTTATTAAGTTCTCTATAATCCACGCAAATTTTCCACTTGCCATTTTTCTTTGGTAAAACTACCATAGGTGACACCCACTTACTATCTGAGATAGGATAAATAAATCTTGCACGAAGGAGTTTCTCAATCTCTATTTTGACAAGATCCTTTAATGCAGGGTTGAGTCTCCTCTGTGGTTGACGAACAGGTCTTATATTAGGATTAGTATAAATGTGATGAGTACAAACACTCAAGTGAATCCCCCTCATGTTTATATAGTCCCAAGAAAAATCTTTAGACCTTTTTACAAGCACATTAAATAATTTATCCTCTTGTATTTCTATCAACCAACTATTGACATTCACAGTTTTTCCTAGTAACAACATAATTTTTTTTGTTCCTGGATAGGCTGAAGTGACAATATGTATTGGTCGTAACAAAGTGTTGAGAGGAAAAATATGAGACCGTATAAGTCTGTGAAATCTTGTAATATCATCAAAGAAATAACTCGTTCTAGGAATCATATTAGCCAAGGGACTAGGCATCCCCATGGTAACATAATTCTATTCCATCCCACTTATATCAATTGGTTGTCCCAAAATTTATGGTACATCCTCTATTACTTCTTCACTCGAACCTATAGCCAAATGTGCAACCTCATTCACTAACTCATCCTCTAATTCTTCTCCATGTTGTTTAATCACTACCATGGCCAAGGAGGCCAGACTGTCTTGCCCACTAAATTCTTCCGGTTCATCAACCCAGACTTTATTATATTTAGTAGGTTTAGCAGGAGGATATAAAAACAAATGTTTACTATCTAGACCATGTGAAATGGTCATACCTCCTTCTCGACAATCAATTTTAGCAGCGATAGTAGCCAACCATGGTCTTCCCAAAATTATTGGATAACTATCTTTAGGTGTAAGCGAATGGATTATTTGAAAGTCAACTGAATATTCCCATCCATCAACTTTAACAAGAACATTTTTTATAACACCTTTTGGAATGGCTATAGATTGATTTGACATCTGCAAGATTGTAGTTGTAGGACTTAAATCAGTAAGACTTAATTTCTCCATTACATCCACTGTCATTACATTAATAGCTGCTCCCAAATCCACCAATGCATTAGGTATTGCTACCTCTGTAATTTTAATAGTAATTAGTGGACTCCCAGGATCATCATATTTTGGAGCAACAGTCTTTCTAGACAAAAAATTAGCTAGATAACCATCAATATGCACAGTGTTTATTTTCTTTGGTTTCCTTCTTGGAGTTCTAATACACAGTTGTTTGATCAATTGATTTAACTCAGGAATTTCCTTTATTGCTTGCAGCAAAGGAACCTCTATTTGCAATTGTTTAATTTCATAAATTAATGCAATTTCAGAAGCTAATGTCATTTCCAGAGTATCTTTTAGAATTATTGATTTCAGACGCTCCGGAAATGGTGCTTGATTTTTCTCCTTTGAAGGGATATCTTTACTAAACTCAGTCAAAGACTGACCTCCCTCCTCCCAAGGTAAATCAGCAGCTCCTGCTGCTAAAGACTCATTAATATTCGTGGGTAGTGTAGTATCTTTCTCAAAATTTTGAGAAATAGGTTTGTCCACTACTTCCTCAATAGTGGGTGATTGAAGTGTCCTACCAGAACGTAACTGAACATTTCCATAATGAATTGCATTAAGTCCTATGACATTATCTTGCTCAGTAGTATATACTGAAGTATTTTGTCTATTGTTCTTTGGATTGGGAAGTGGTTGTGTTGGAAGTTGAGGTTGATTTACCTGCTCAGTCTGAGGAATATTCTGAGGTGGTGGTAACAAATTCTGTTGTTGATTCCTCCTAGGACCAGTATAAAATTGATTATGTCCTTGATTCCATTGGGGAGCAATGTGTTGTGGGTACCATTATTGTTGTGACTGGTTTGGCCACTGCTGAGTTCCCCATGATTGACTTGCCCATTCAGGAGATCCCCAATAAGGAGTTCCCCAAGTAGGTTGTGGAGGATAGGGTTGATTCCAAGATGAAGGCCATTGATTACCAGCCTAGTTATTCTGGGGCCTCCATGCAGGATTGGAATTCTGCCCATAAGTAAAATTACCTCCCTGGCGTTGATTTAGCACATTTATTTCTTCTTCAACCTAAGTAGTTTTTTTCTTAGTATTCTTAAGATCAGTAAGAAGCTCACATTGATTGGTAGGGTGGCTTTGCTCACAAAGTTTACAAACATTAACCTTGTCTAAAGGACACTCCCGTAAAAGATGTTTATTTCGACACCTAGTACAATAGATTGACAAAGTCTCAGGGTTACGTGTCTTTGCTTGTATACCATCTAACATAGTGTTCAATTGGACAAGTATATTTGTCTTAATATTTTCTATTTCTTCTCGAAGTTTACCTATCTCGTTATTCCCTTTGAAAATATTTGTTTTTCGGATTCCTCCACGAGTACGTGAAAAATTGCGACACAAATCACATATGTCTTCAAGGTTTAACTGAGACACATCACCTTTTCCCATTAAATAAAGACTTCTTGCATCATCATCAAGTCCTTTAAGAAATATAGTCTTGAGAATCTCAACACTAATGGTCGTTTCCCCACATCATTTAGATAAGAAAAGAAACCTATCCAAATAATCCTCTAGACTCTCATCCTCATTATGCCAAAGTTTAAACAACTCTTCCTTATGATCACTCACCCTACAATAACTTTGATATTTATTCAAGAACACAGTCTCCATTTCTTCCCAAGTTGTAATACTCCCAGATGGTAGTCCCATAAACCAACGCATGGTTGAATCCTTCAAAGTAGAAGGAAACAACTTCAATTTATGGTTGTCATTTTTATAGTCATAGGTTTGACAAAGGACTTTAAATTCAAAGAGAAATTGGTCTGGGTCTTCCAAAGATAAACCACGAAAGGTTGGAAGGAAAGCTGGAGAGATGTTTTTCATCGTTGTATCATCATCTGCATCCAAAGCAATAGGATAAGTGAATGTTCTAGGTAGTGGAGGATCATTATTATTACGGTTGGCATCATTATGGTTAGCTTCTTCCCTCTGATCTCCCATGATGTTTAGAGGAATATACTCCTCAAAAATAATTTCGTCAACAATAGGTTGCACTCCAGGATGATCTTTTGGGAGACAGTGGAAAGCCTCGGGTGGGTTAGGCTCAAGTAATTCGTTAGCAGAATGGTCTTCTGAGCCTTGGGCCTCCCTATGTATAACTGGGACGTATTTTGGGGGGGTCTTTGGTATAAATCATCCTTGAGGGCCTCTTTTCCTGACCATGCAGAAAAGGAAGCCACAGATAGTATTTTTGGCCTAAAAGAGGTATTTTAAGAGTCTTCTATTAACACTTAAGCAAAAGAAGCTAAGGGGTCCCCGACAACGGTGCCAAAAAGTGATAGGCTATCATTAGGTCCCATTACTTTAGAATATAATATTCAATTTGTCGACCGGGTAGTGTTCAAGGCAATCTACAATAGAAGAAGTCTAGAGTATCTCCCTTAGGTTTCCTAACTTTTAAGAACAACTTAAGATTAATTATAACTTCAAACTGTCTAACTATAAAATTGCAAAGTAATTTATTCCTAAGAAAACAGAAAATGCTTGAACTATAAGCATAAGTAAACTAATTTAGAAAGCATAATAACTAAATTGAAAAGCACAGAAAAGACTAAAATAAGAAGCTAAAAAATTATAAAAGCAGAAAAACTTATAGCAATCCATAAAACATTTTCTTAACAATAAAAATTCTAACAGTTAATAACAGAAACTACGGAAGTGAAAAGATAAAAAATACTTCAAAACTAAAATTTCATAACAGTAAACTTAATGACTCTCTATAGAACAACATTATAATAAAAGAGAACACTTATCTACTCCCGTCGAGTGGCCAGCTCGTGGGTTAAAACATTCATTATCAGCTCACATTCACAACTATTTCAGAAACACTTCTATCAATCATAGTTATCATCTATGACTCATAACTCAGAATTTTAGATAACAATCTCTTTATTCATAAACCTTGGAAACATTCTAATAGTATAACATTACTTTTCACTGTATATCTTACTTCTAAAGATCATATCTTTTATAGAGAAACTATAACTATATCCTATTTTTCAGATGGTATAGATAACCATTGAAAATATCTAGAACAGATCTACGAATAACTCGTATATCTTTAATCCCATTACACAATATTTAAGAGGCTCAAGTCAAGCCATAAAGTCTTTAATTCAAAGGATAACAAAAATAACAACTTTAAGAACAACTACATCTTCGGTCCATCACCTTGAAATTCTGGGGCATATTTCTAGCATATATCTTCTAACTGTTCTAGAGCACGTGCCAGCCAGATGCTTCAATCTGCAACTTTGATTGACCGATTATTATCTACAAAATACTTAAAACAACCCATTAAATCTGTATTGGCAAATTACTTTAAGAAATCAAAAGAAATAAAGTTTATACAATTTCTCACTAAAATTAAGCAATTATTTCTCCTAAAATTTAATTAATTGGCAGAGGATAGAGATTTGCATGTATGAACCAGGTCTTCATGGTATTATCATGATGAGGTTATTTTTACCTCATCAGAGACCAGTGATAAGCCTATTTTGGGAAGAGTATTGGGAAAAGACGAGAGAAAAGAAGTTGATTGCAAAGCTAAAAGAGATTGAAGTGAAATTAGATTCCCTTGAGAAAAGCTTGGGAATGAAGGGACATAATGTGTCCATCCAGGAGGTACCCATAGAGACAACTTGGTCTCATAGTGATTTGTTTGAAGTTGTGAAGAAGGTTTAGAATAAGACCTTGCAAATAATGAGAGAAGATAAGAAACAATGGAGACAAATGACAGTAGTATGCCAAGAAGGAAGCATGCAATGTGGCAAAGATGGGGTGCATTGTAAAGTACCTACAAATTAAGAAAGAATTGAAGATGAGGCCGAGAGAAGATTAGTTGTAGAAGGTTGTGAAGTTGCAGGGCACGAAGATGTGGTGATGGATTTGAAGAATCCTACATTTGATGAACACATTGGTGAAGACGAGGATGTCACTTTGTTGACAGAGGAAATGAGGAGGATAGATGAATTGTTGATAGATGAATATGAAAATTTGATCGAGAAGAAGAAATTTGTTGCACCAGGAGAAGATGGTGATGAAGAGTCTTTAGAGGCTCATGATTTTTATAATCCTTTTTATAATGTTGTTTTTGCAGGAAATAGAGAGATTCCAATAGGTTGTCAAGTCTGTGGCATCAAAGAAGAAACCCTCATACAAGAGGATAAGGAAAAGCAAGAGAGAAGCTTTCAATGGAGTTATGTTGTTTTGAAGGCATAAATGAAAAGACGTTACAAGTTGCAGTAGTGTGTTGATGGCAATTTTGGCACCATAACAATGCAAACAGAATATTGCTACTCTGCTTCTCCTGAAAGAGAAAGGCAACACATGGATGTCTTAGCTCCCAAGGACTTTGTAGTTGGGTCTCAACTGTGCTGATGTTACTCAGTGGTCAATGCAACAGTAATATTCAAGGGGCCTACTAGTGTTGAGCTTTTGGATTGTTTTAAGATCAAGCATGAAATAAAACCTACTCTAACAGGGGTTTTTAAAGAAATATAAAAAGATAAGTCAGATTTTTTGAAACAGAAAAAGAACAATAGCTCATCCAACTTTAACCAGACTTGTTAACTTCAAGGAATTTTAAACTAAAACTGCAGAACAAGATAAGCTTGTGATTGACACATAGGCTCTTTCATTCACAGTGCTAATTCGCAGGACAGATTTTAATTACCATTTAAATAAAACATAACACAATATTTCATTCCTTGAAGACTTCACAAATCAAATGATCAAATTAAGACAAATATCATTCAGGAACACAATAAGAAGTAGATTAAACTCTGATTGTTTCTACTGTTATTAAAACAGATAAACAATATTTACAAAGCTGGCACAATCACCAGTGTACAGAGAATCTGAAGCTCCAGATTGCTTCCAACTACACTAAGAGAACTTAGAGAATACATTACAGCCTGTACTAAAATCTTACTGCTAACCAAGAAGACAAAGAGAAGCTCTTATTACTCAGAATCAAGATGCAACTCTCTCCTTCTGCTAGCTGACTAATTCCTAACAGTCCTAACTTTCTTTTCAATCCTTCTAACAAAGCTTTGTTTTCCTTCCAAAAGTTCTAACCTTTACCAAGAGGCAAGCATGCCTTATATAAAGGATGTATCAACTTGAATGTGTTGTCCCTTGCACTAGGGTTTTACAAAATATCTGCTTCACTACATGAAGGTTGGCCCTCTAATCTTTTGAGGAAAGTCGGTTGTGCATTCAATGTGAATCATTGTTGTCCATGCTGATGAAGGGTTTCTGGAAAATATCTGTAGATCTTTTGCTACTACAGTATTTACTTCAAACCTTAGTGTCCATCCTTAAACTCCTTCTCAGGGTTGCCTTGAATGCACCAGGATATCCCGCCATTAATACCAACTGCCTCTATCATCAGTGGTCACCATAGTTGTCCTTATGAGTCATGGCTTTCTTCATTGAAGTGGCCTTCTGCCCACTATGGGCTTTTTTGTGTGTTAACCACCTATTGGAAGCATCGTCGGACCTCCTTACCAATCTGAAACACCGTCTGAGCCAATCAATCACCACCTGTTCCCAGTAGAAATCCACCTGGTCACACTCTGTTAGTCTTTCTTTCACAGGAGTAGTCAATCAGTCAAAGGCTCATCTTAGATCACTCTAATTGGACAATCAAATGCCACGCAGGATTCTTTGGCGGTCAAAAGTGGTTTGAACAGTATCGCATGTCGGTGAGACACCATCGGTGTCTCCCTGATGCGATATTACCACTATGCAGTTATCGGCATGACACAAGACAATCGGTAAGACACTTCAGCGAGCTATAGAAGTTATACCGAGCTCCCAAAACCTATCGGCAAGACTGCATGCTCTCGGCAAGACATCTCGGCGAACCTCAAGATTCCATGGCGATCATCATTTTCATGTCGGGGAGACTATCGCTCATTGTTGTGACCTCATAGAGAAGTCTCCTCACTCGTATGGAGTCTCCCCAATTTCCTCGTGTTCTCGCCGAGCTCGCTCCCTTATGTTTCGGTGTGACCAAGTCCCTTCGCCAAGACATCTCTGCGAGCTCCTTTTCCTTTCAGCGAACGCGTTCATTCTCCCTAGAGGCACGTCCTATCGGTGAGACATAAAGATCTCGCCAAGACCCTCTGGCGATGGAATCCCCTTTTGCCGATGCCTGTTATTTCATGTCGGCAAGAGTTTCAGCGAACTCCTTTTCATTCTCACCGAGCCAACTTTGCATTAGGAAGATCCCATCAGGTTGGTAGGACATTATGCCAAGCTTTTGTTTTCTTTCATCGAGCTCGTTCTGCATCAGCGAGAGTTACGGCGATGCCAAACTCCTTGGGCGAGCCTTGTTTTCTGTCAAGGAGACCTCATGGTTTCGGGGAGACCTTACCCCAAAGTTTCTTCTCTTACTGAGCCTTCCCTTGTTATTGGCAAGACTCCCTTCCTTCGCCAAGACCCTATGGTGAAAACATGACCTTCGGCGAGAAGTCATGGTGAATGCCCCTCGAGCTCATCTTCTTTTCAGTGAGACCCGCTGGGTCGGTGAGACATCACACCGAGCCAACCATCCTCTGGTGACTTTGTTTCATTTCGGCAAGAGATTATGCCGATATTCCTTCATATCGGTGAGACCTTATATCGAGGTCTTCTTCCTCCACCGAGTTGTTTGATTCCATCAGCAAGACACTTCGGGGTTGCCGAGACTTCTTAGCGAGCTCCAACGGCTACGTCGATGCCTCTTTATTTCAATAAGACTTCCTCCAATCGGCGAGAGCTATGGCAACATCCATTTGTTCTCCCCGAGCTCTTTTGTTTCGGTGAAACCTTTCACCTGTAGTGAGACCCTTCGTCAATCTCTTTCACTCTCGTCGGGCTTCCTCCATGTCGCTGAGACATTCTTCGGTCGGTGGGACTTTACACCGACCGAAGCTTCCTTGCACCGAGTTTTGTTGTTGCCAAGACCTTCTTAGGTCGGCAGGACATCCTACCGAACCTGTTGCATTCCCTTCGAGTCACCCCAAGTTAGAGCCTTTCGACGTGACTTCCCCGTTCGAAAAGATACTTTGCCAAAGGCATCATCCTTTAGTGATCCTTTCCTTTTAGGAAGACCCTTTTGTAGTCATACCGACATGTATTCTTTCATTTCACATGTGTCGTTGTAACCTCACCTCTTCGACTAGACATTATGCCGAAGGTTTTACCCTTTGCCGACCATAGACCTTTGGTGGGACCCTTCAGTGTCGGTAAGACTCCTGGTGAAAACACTTTTGTGTCGCCAAGACTTCCTTGTGGTCATACCAATAGATCCCCCCCCTTGTGCCTTGTCAGCGTGACAAAATGTACTCGTCGAGACCTCCCTCTGAAGGAAAGTCTCCCGCCAAAAGGTATAACTTTTATCGGGGTCGGTGAGACATAGAGAAGTCGCCGAGACCTCTTGGCGGGGAGAAAGCCCTATGTCGATACATGAATCCCTTTGGCAGTGGTCGGCAAGACCTAGAGAAGTCGCCGAGACTTCTTCCTGAAGGAAATCTCCTGCCAAAGTGCTTTGCTTTGCTGACTGTTGACGAGACTTAAAACCTTCGCCAAGACCTTTTGGCAAAGAAGGTGACTCCCACCGAAATGAAACCTTTTCCTACCGATAGAAAACTCCTAGTCACCATGACTTTGATTGATGTCATGCCGATAGTTGACTGCACATGAATTTCGCTCACTGTGACATCTCTGGGGTCTTGCCGATTTTTGCCTTAGCTAATTTTTAAGACCAACTGGATTGAGGAATGCCTTCCAACCGAGCCCCAGCTAAGAAATATCATCAAGTGTAGGATTTAACCCTGCAAAAAGGAAGGTCTGCATTAGTCCTCAATAGAAAATAAAACATATTATAATAAAATCACCATTGCTTACAATTATTTTAGTGAATTCTTAACAAGAAGGAAAACCAATTTAGGTTGAGACAGAACCAAGATTAAATTAGATAGATCAAAAGTCAAAATCAGAAGGAAAAAACCAAGAATTCCAAAGAGGAAAGCAAGTAACCAGAAGCAAAGAAACCAAAAGAAAAGGGGGACCCATTTTGATCCAAACCAAAGTGGGGTGGTTATGCAAGGCATAACAAATGGCGACTTGGCTGGGAAAATGGTTTAACCATTTTCATGAATCTGAAGGATTCAGCTACCCAGAACTTCTGGTTCATGAACATCACAACTCCAGTTAGGTCAGTTAGAACAAGCAAGGTAGAGCTAAAATCTCAAATGTAGGTCAAACAATGGCTACCCCTAAATCTATGTGTGTGCTTGATAGTGCATCATTCCTTTCATAAAGTTCTCCATCTTTTGAATAACAATGTGTAAAATTTGGGCTACATGAGTTGATTTCCTTCATGCAATGATATCCTGGGCATTGCTTTGCTGCCAGTCAGGCGTCCATAGCCCCAATGAAGATACCTCTAGTTCTCCCACATAATTTCTCTACTGCCAGACAGGCATCCATAGCCCCGGTAGAGATACTGGAATCACCTATTCATATTGATTCTTCTTCTTTTGATAATTCTTTTCTTTTCTTTTGGAGTTTTAGATATTTCATTTAATTTTGATTTTCTTTTTTCAATATGTCAGATGTTTAATAGCTGATCTGGGTTGAAAACTACAATGGACCTCATAAGAGCACTTGGAAGTTGGATTTTTCACTCAAATTTTACAATACTGTCACCCTAGGATAAATACACTACTAGAAGAGGAGATGATTTTAAGGATTTGTGACAAATTCAAGGGAACTGATGAATGCTACTTACTTGGTACTGTTGTCACCTAGAATTGCACCTTGTGCAAAGTTTACAAGAAATTGAGCATTCTAGAGCAACATGGGATCACTCCAAGGCTGTGGGTCACCTATGGTTGAAGTGAACCTCCGGAGAATGCCAGCTTCCTTTGGGTATCACCTAAACTATTGATTCTTCGAAAGGAAAAGGGGAAGAGATGCATAAAATGGAAAAACTAAACCTATGGTGATACACCGTATTAATGAGAAATCATGAAATGAACACAGCAAAACACACACTTGAAAGCTTGAATTCAATTGATTTACATACCCAGAACAACCTCTTTTTGATTTAATGCTTTAGTCCTAATAGGTTTGGCCCACACATACACCTTGGGAAGGAAAGATCAATTTCACGACCTTAAGATATAAATGCAGAAATGTGAAAACACAGTTATAGACTTACATGTGCAAAAGAAAGATACATAAATGAGAATCAATACCAATATGAACATGAACTTTCAAGGTAAATTTTGTGTTGTATTCAAGATTCCAGTTGAGTTACAAAAAACATACATTGACTGAGAAAGGATTGATTGAAAATCACTAACTCCTCAGGGTGTGCAATCAGAACTACTTACAAAAAAGGAAAAAAATGCCTTATATACAGACTGATATCGGCCCATTAGGGCTTACAAAAATATCCCAGTACAGGAAAAGATTTAACTCAGATCTTTTATGAATTAATTGCAGAGGCCTGCGTGTCCCTGTTGTTGGTGTCGGTGTGAAGAACCGCTCTTGGAGAAGCCTTCTCCTGATCTTTTGTAGCATTAATTCTTCTGATCCATCATGTCCAGCTACCGAGTCCCTCGTTGAAGAGCCGCATTAAATGTCCCCCGA
>VDFB02081593.1:43616-117925 GCA_007258455.2 Sequoia sempervirens
TTGTGAAACTTGGAAAATCCAGGCATTGCCGTTCTTCTAAGAGAAATGATATATCAGAGCCATATGATTTATAATAACAACCAAACTATAAGAGTGAATCTTTAAATTTTGCAAATATTTTTAATTGAAATACTCCAAAATTCTCAAATATTTTTTTATTGAGATTCACTTACTCCAAAATTCACTCCCATGCTTGAAGAATACACGTGCAGATGGATTCGAACTTTGTATTCCGATTTCTGTTGGAGCTTAATGCCTAGGAAATTTTCAATATCGCCACTACATACAAAAAAATTGCTCTCTCCCGCATTGTAAGAAAGGGTTAGGGGTCCTTTGAAAACCCTACCTTTATCCTTCATTAAAAAAATATTGATCTCTCCCATCATCAATTTGACTTCATCAATTGCCCTAAAGAAAATAAGTAATTATTCAAAAATTACCAGTCAGTCTATTTGCTGAACTTTAAGACGAGACAATCATTCGACAACAAATGTTCACAGATTTTTCAAAAACTTACTTCCATCTAAGGTTTATCTTAAAGGAGGATAGATAAGAGATTGTGTTGACTCAAAATGACCCTTTTTGGTCACCCAGCAAGGGCTCCTCCTTCACAATTTGCGCCAGGAGGTAGACTCTCTGTTTCAATTTTCATATGACCCACAAACAGTAGTTTGTCATACTTTCAGCCATCTCATGGTAATAGACTCCAGCAAGTGATCCGAAAACAGTAGTTTAACCTAATCTTTGATAGTGCAAAACTTTAAAATGGGTTCTCTTCGCCTGAGTATGAACCAGATATGCCAACAGGAATATCATGATTATTTCCACACCCAGAGCAAAGATCAGCTCTTTCTACACTTTGCAGGCGTTGATAGACATCAAGATGTACAACTTTAGAACATCTACAACATTGGATCCAAGTAACTCATTCTATGTATTTATACAATCGTATGTCTAGAAGTGAACAGCATTTCTTTATTATCCATTGAGATGTGTTTGTTTAGTACGTTTTTGAAAAAGGTCAAATTAGTGTCGAAAATTACAATATCAAAATCTGAATATTAATAGCGGCGATGTTCCGATGCTAGTACGGGTTGTTCCAAACAGTTTTGAACTGCCAACTTTGAGCAAATCCACAGAAAAGTCTACAAGAATCAAAGAAACTGTCAGCATCTATATCGGCCAAATTTGAAGGTGGCAACAGCCTGTCAAGTAGATTACTATCCAACATTGGTAGTGACCATTCCAAAGCTATCGGCAGGACACTCCCCAAGGATTCAAGTAAGTGTCTTTTCCGAATCCAAGACTACCCATATTTGTTCTGTCCTCTCCAAGCTGTCTAGCGTTTCCCTCAGAATTTTTAACAGTGTTTCCCCAAGTTTTCAGGATGGGAGAATATAAATTATGCCAAATTTTGGAGATGGCGGGGGATGGCTATTTAAAATTTATGTAACTTAGACGAGCAATGAATATCCTCCCTACTTTTCCTTTTTAGAGGTTTCTATTATTTATTTCCTTACAAATTATTTTTTTATTTTAATGCACCAAATGGAGCAGGATATCCGGTTCTGAAAGGGGGATGTTGTCTGGAAGTCGCCTAGTTCCTGGAATGTCTGGGACACTGGGGACATCACGCAGACCATCGGGGGTGCATCCCTACGAAATGCTGGTTTTATTTTTTTGGCTCAGACTTTTGGAATTGGCTTTCATTTTTCAACATAGAACTTGGGCTGGAAACACAAAGCTTTAAATTTAAGCTTAGACTTTGTCTTCCTTGCCAAGTTCTGGACTTGGTCATTGTTTTTGAAGCATCAGCTGTTTATGTGTAAATCATTTGGTCGGTTGTAATATCTCTAAATAGGGATAATAGAAAAATAACAATATTTTTAAAATTAGGGCACAGAAAAATCCGAAACTTAATTTGTATATAAGAATTTCAACAACAAACTCAGATATACAATCAGATTAATGATCTGATTTTTTGGTAAAAGAAATAAATTTCTTAGTATTATTGAACTTAGGAAAAGTATAGAGAATCCTCTTATTTCTATCCAGAAATTCCAGAAATGAAACAAAATGGTTTTTCTTTAAGTCTTTTGAGATAAAGAAGAATAAAGTATGCAGATTTTAGACACAACATACCTCAGTCTGTGTTCAAGCTCTAGCTGCCCTCAAATATGACATCAAACTCCCAAGACAAGGTAGTGCTAGGTCTGATTTACTTGCACTTTTGTTGTCGTCTTCAAAAATGCTCAGAAATGTGAAGATGTCATGTCATAGTTGAACCAAATCTGAACCTTCACCTCTGAATTTCACCTCTAAATCGACCTCCAAACCTGATAAACAATTGCACCCCAGAAAAGATGATGTCCTAGGGTTTCACCAATCAAAACTCTTCCACCGAAACACACCCTTTTGACTAGGGGGAGCCTATATGTCTCTCCGAAACCAGGGATACTCAAGGGTTTCAGAACTTAAGCCCAAGTTGCAGCAGCAATAAACAAAAAACTCAGAACATAATCATCTCTAAAAGAACTCTAGATAGTTATATAATAACTCCCAAAGAGATGAATTAATCTCAGCCCTTGAATCACTACCTCTTAATCCAAAGCTCCACATTAAAAACCTAAAAATCGATCCAATAAGCTCCTTGAAACCCTATGCCCCCTTTTGCCTTTCGTCACATGCTTTTAAAAAGTCACTTAAAGTACATAAAAATGGGACAACTTAAGTCTTTTGGCTAGGAGTCACTTAAGTTGTTTAAAAAGACATGACATCAATTTAAAATAATTTAAGTTCACTTAAGTTGCATAAAAAGACATGCAAACAACTAAAGAATAGAATTAAGAACAAACCAAAGACTCCAATACTTATCCAATGATGCTCAAGTCCTCTTCCTCTTGAGTAAACCAAGAAAAGGACAGCTAATATGCTATTAATCCTCATGGTTTGAGTTGGTGATATTACATCGGTGTTTAAACAGGAGCTTTCCTGATTAAGCAGGAGCATTTGTTTCTTTGGTTTCAAGCTTGTTTTGTATGGCTTTTAATGAATTCTTTGGCCTTTCAATTTTAATGTCTTCCACTTCGTTGTCTCCCTATAAGACAAAGAATGTGAGAAGAGTCTTTAATTTTGAGCTGCCATTTTTGTGTTCGATGAGGCTGCCCTTTCTGTGCATATGCCCCATGGAATTTATTTTCAATTTATAAGACTTTGTGCCTTTGTGATTGGGCAGTTGTTCCTCTTTAGAAAGGCTAACTGATTGTTGCTGGTCTTGAGAAGTTGTGGCCTCTGATCCCTTTGGGCAGCTTCTATGTTCTTGTGCTTATGTGCAGAACAGGTCCTATCCACTGGCTGTTATTATTCAATCTCTCCCAGGTCTTTGTTTGGTAACTAATCAACAGAGAGAGCAATACTCGCAACATAAGGGACTCTCTAGAATCTCCTTGAACTATGGATCTTTCCAAGGAATACGACCATGTCAATGCTTTCCTTTAAATAGTTATGAATCTAAAAATGGAAGCCATTCAGAAAATATTAGATGAAAGTTCTAGCTGATGTGACATTTCAACATTACGATTTATAAAAAAAAAATGTGAATAAGTATATTGTTAAAGATAAGCAAAACATTTCCTAGGATATCAAAATTGGGGGTAGCAGATTGTTTTGAAAAATGTTGTCAAGCTGGACTATGTAGTCTTTGTTAAAGACAACTAATCCTTTTAGAATGGAAACCTATGTTCATATATGGCGATGATACCTACATGCTACAACAGAGATAAATCAACTATACAATTAGGGCATGGAATCCCATTGGTTAAAGGGGACTGTAAAATTTAAAATCTCCGTAATCCATTTTTATACGAGATTTACTTCAGATTTCAATATATAGACTGACAGCTAAAATAGTAAAATATAATACAAGCCACATGAACTTCACCTCTATGCTATGTCCAAAGTTTATACAAACACCAAATACCAACCTCTATCCAAAGATTCTACAAACTACTGACAGATGGATTTAAGCCATTTTGTTTGGATGACTCAAATCACATGCACATAAAAGATACAAAAAACAGAGGCAATTATTTCTATTCAAGTATGGCGAAGAAAACTGCAACTATGAGTACTGAATCTGACTCCAAAATTTCACAGAAAGCATTCCTTTGGAAATATACAGATTGATTGCTCAATATGATAGTAATACAAAAAGCCATCTTCACTTAGGATTTACCTCTATATAGGCATCAATTCCATGCACCAATATCTATCCAAACCATAATACCAGAGTATAACATCTTAAAAGCTCATGAATATCAGCTATACTCTATCTAAAACTCAATTAACCTATTTTACACATTTCTACATGTCAGCAAATCAGAATGGAAGCAGTCTTAACACAAACCTCTGCCTCCACATTCAAAGAATAGTCCCTCCTATCAGGAATCAACAAATCATCAGAATTTCTGAAAGAAGTGTTTTCTTCATCATCATTATAAAATACTTGTCAGTAAGAAGACCTCTAGGACAATCTGTTTTGAACATTGTTTTCTCTTGAAGGAACCTTCTGAACCAGAGTCAGGGTGTCTGCTCCCTATTAGAAAGATTCCTCCAAAACCCCACATAACTCTTTCCTACTACCTCCTCCCAAACTTTTTCAGTACTGACAGAAGTCTGATCAGTGGCCAGAGCATTTGTGCTGTATCGTGGAGTCAACAATTCATCCTGAGAAGATGTCCCAGAAGAATAATTCATGTCATTGTCCTCGTTTGCATCATCCTTCCCTTGCACTGCTTTGCTCTTCTTTCTCCGCTTTCTTTTTACTCTTCTCCATGCCTTTTTGCAGAGACCTGCAGGCAATTTCACAAAGGCAAGAACAGCCAAATTCAACAGAGCACAGGGGCAACAAACAACAGCTGCACAGTCGGCAGTGGCACCACCTGCAACCTCACCAAACTTGCGGCTCCCGTGCTCCTTTGTCAGCAAGGGCTGGGTCCGTGAATTCCCGGCTTTTGAACTCAAATCCTCAACCATAGCTTCTGCAGAAAAATGAGATAAGATGAAATGGCTCTTTATATCTCTTAGGCCATAGTGGTCTGTCGCCTATCAAAGCGTATTTTACTTGTTTGAAGATTGCTTGTATAAGTATTGTTTCGATGGGTGTTCAGTTTTAAAATAAAATTCTCAGATAAAGATTTATATGCTAGGTTTATAAGTGCAAATATCTGTGTAATTGTTCCCAAGATCATTGTCTACACGGCAGTTTAAAAGAAAAATGCAAAAGTCACAAATTCAACCAAAACCCTAGGAAACCCTTTAATTTAGGTGTTCCATGAGCAAAATCACCCATCATATTAATGAGCACTAGTGCTACAGAAATAAAACTTTAGAAGACTATAACGCTTTAAAAAAGACTTTGAAGGACACAAGATTCTATACCAAAAGTCTGACAAAGAAAGCTCCAAAACCGACAGGCATCTTTTCTACTTTAGACCATAGCGTAGTGCGGTTTAAATAACGCTACTTTAAAAACGAACCACTAAATAGAAGAATCTGCAATAAAACCACATAAAAATTGAAGCCCAAATTTCCAGGGCATCTTATTTTTTCATACACGGAATATATAATTTGATATTATACTCCTCTGTAAACATATGATAGCTATTAAAAATATCTAAAAGATCGCATTTCACAAAGCGCTTTTACAAAGTAAGAGAACCTAATACAAAAGAATTTCAGATTTAACCTAAACTAAAATTCACGAAGAGGATCAATCGCTATATGCCGATATCAAGCAAGCAAGATTACAGAAAAATGTGCACTCATAAAAATTGAAGCCCAAATTTCCAGGGCATCTTATTTTTTCATACACGGAATATATAATTTGATATTATACTCCTCTGTAAACATATGATAGCTATTAAAAATATCTAAAAGATCGCATTTCACAAAGCGCTTTTACAAAGTAAGAGAACCTAATACAAAAGAATTTCAGATTTAACCTAAACTAAAATTCACGAAGAGGATCAATCGCTATATGCCGATATCAAGCAAGCAAGATTACAGAAAAATGTGCACTCATAATAATCTCGCATATAAAAGTTCAAACAGCGAACTGCATAAAACCATACACAAAGACAATATAAACTCTGAAAAAATGATTTTGAAATTAAACTCACAGAAACGGTCTTATTTTAGGTTAATCTGGCCTATAGCAGATTTAAATTCGTGTGCATCTTTGATAGTCCCCTCAATTTATAATGGAAGATCAAACAACTTCACCGTCCCTAACATTCTAAAATGCAGAGCATGCTGAACTCAATTGGAGTTATTTGCGGTGAAAACGAAGTCAATTGCAGCGGGAAACCATACCTGATTGAAACTACCTCTGAACAGACGCTTCTACATCAAAGTTGGGCGCTCCTCAAGTCGATCTGTAGAGAATTTCAAACAGAACCCTAAATTCCAGCCGTCTCTGAATATTCGAGACAAAACTTAGCCGGCATTGAAGGGATTGACGACAGTACGACAGTTCGAATCCCTGATATTGCCGTCCGTCAGTTCAGAGAAAGTTGCCGAGAATACTCGGTCAGCGATTTGGAGTGTCAGAGGCGACACTTTATAGAAGACAAGGTTTCCCTCGCTCCATCTGGCCAAACAGAAAATGTCTCCGTCATACGCTTGGTCAGGCCAAGCAGTTATCTACACGTGTCAAATATACATCAGCATAAATATATTTAAAAAAATTTAATTGCAATGTATTGGCCAGGGACCAGGTGGTATAAAAGTATGCCCAAACACAAAAATAGTTAAAAGCTTAGGGTAAAAGCCAAATCATTAGCCTGCCGTGTCTAAGTCAGCGGAGTCTTTGACATAATTTTCTAGGGCTGTAGATATTAGGTTGAACTTAAATTTAGTATATAGTCGAATTTTTATTTAATTTAATTTAATTTTATTATATAATATATATATATATATATTTATATATGTGAGCATATTTTGAAATTAAATTTAAGAATTCCAATAAAAATCCAAATCAATAATTACTTGATAGGCTTCTTCTTTGGACTTGCAAGTCCAAAACTAACTAGGTAAACTGACCATCTCTAAATTGCCATACAACCATTTAGAGCCAGCAGTAAACCATTTGTTTTTCCATTCATCGCTTCCATTTGAAAAATATTTTGTACAACTAAAAGATATTCTACAAATTATGTGATCTAGAAAATTAGTTGTCTTTTCCTCAAGATATGGAAACTTATTATCGTCAAAACCATTTTCCAACCCAATTTTATAAGTTGATAAATATTTTGTACAGTTAAAAGATATTCTAAGATTTATGTGATCAAATTTATAAAATCAGTTGTATTTTCCTCGAAACTTACTATTGTCAAAACTAGATTCCAACTTGATTTCATAAGTTGATAAATATTTTCTATAGTTAAAAGATATTCTAAGATTTATGTGATTGAAAAAATCAATTATCTTTTCCTCAAGATATGGAAACTTACTATTGTCAAAACTATTTTCCAACCTTATTTAATAAGTTGATAAATATTTTGTAGAGCATTCTGGTGGGAAACTACCTTTTCAAGACTTGTTCAAGAAATTGCACAGGATTTTAAGGTATTGGCATTCACTTAGGGTGGGGTCCCATGGAGGGGGGCTTCCTAAAAAAATTAAGTGGGTGTTGCTGAGATCTTTTAGGATTATTTTAAAGTGGGTAGTCCCATGAATTTTGTATCATAGTTTAAGCTTAAAAGTTTAAGCTCCTATATTTATGGAAGCTAGTGGTCTCATGAAGTTTATTATTTTGCATATTCAATTCAACAGCTTAAATAAATATAAAATAAAATAAAATAAATTGGTGAGAATTTTAAAACTTCATATGATTGACAAGTGGCAAAAAAAATCCTAAGCTGGTGGGGCAATTTCTAGCCCCGCCCCTTTTGCACCCACTTAAGTTTTTGAACTAAAAAGTAAGGGTTGTTATTGCTGAGGAAAAGATTCTAATTAATCCTATAGCATTTTCTTTTTTTTCTTCATGGGACCCCTTGCTCCTTCAAAATAGATATTGAAGCCCCCCATGGGATCTCACCCTTATTACTTTTTTCTTTTTTGTTTTAATTCCTCCTCCACTTGTTTTATGATTCTACAACTTTGTTCCTTAGAAATTAGGTTGCTCTTAAACCCATTTATGGTTGGCAGTTATGTATCGTGGTTAATGTTGTTTCAATTTTAGTTGTTGTAGACCGATCTATGATTTTAGAGTCACATTGTTCTAGCATTGCAAGAGGTAGTAGAGGCGTATTTGGTGGGGCTCTTTGAGGATACCAATTTGTGTATCATTCACACCAAGAGAGTCACGATTATGCCCAAGGACATTCAGCTCACCAAAAGGATTCGTGGTGAAAGAGCATAGAGATCACATTCACTTTGGTTTTTTCTTTGATTCAATCAGTTGAAGGATTTAATTTTTAACTGCATATCATGAGTAATATGATGTAAATGGTGAACTAGATGAATTTTACTAATTTCATTGTATCAGAAGTTGGTGGTTCTATTTTTTCTTCTAAAATTGCTAATGGGGAAAAACTAAAATGATGAAAGATCCCCCATAATAATTGGTCTTTATTTGTTTGTAGTATGTGCTCTTCCTTTGTTCTAACCATGACACTAATTACTCTTAAACTTCTTTAAAGATTTATCTACATATTTTGTGGGTCAGTTTTAAGTTATGCTTCTTATCATTTTAAGCTTAAGATTTCTTGAAGTGAATTGATTGTTGCATTTTATAAAGCTTGTCTAACAAAGGAAAAATGTCACTAAGTTTGGTAACATCTACCACTGGATCAATTGTTAGCCGGTCTTTGTTAATCTAGCTAGAATTTTGTTATTTTTATTGATGATTGTAATTGTAAAAATTGCATTTCTTGTTGCCAGTTATATGTAAGTGGTTGAAAAAAATTCAACCTTATTGATATAATTCCATTGTTGGAACACTAAACCCATGACACTAGAAAAGTAAGGACTGTCATAACTCTTCATTCACACACATTCCTCAATTACCCACACTTGACATGTGAGTTCCATGCTTGGCACCCTTGCTTGTTTATAAACATTCTAATTGTAGTATTCTTCTTGTAATATATTGAAAGACAAACTAAATTTCCAGAATTTTGGTAATTTTCCTGGCTTGTGATCTAAATTCTCAATTATTGTAATTTATGATCATGGAGACTTAAAGATGATCAAACTCTCCCCTATTTACTATTTTTCTTTCATTGGGCATGTGAGTTTAAATTACTTTATTTTTAATTTATATCAAAAGATAAAAGTGATTACAATGATAAGTCTCTTATTTTGATGGTTGATTGGTTTTTCTAAAACAAGTCACATCTATATCTTATATTTTAAAAAAAAATTAGGTAATTCGATAAATTAATTTTCAAACTAACTAAATTATTTTGAAAATGATTTTTACTAGATAATTAATTAATAAAAAACTTACTTCATAATTAAATAAAAATATCTAATTAGAAAAATATATAATATTAATGAAAGTCAATTGTTCCTTACCAAAATAGTTTCATATCAAGTTAAATAAAATCATATTTGAGTTTTACTTATACAATGTTTAATTCAATAAAATTTTAATTCATAGATATATACATAAACATGATTATTAATATTATGGATTAATTTTAGTAGATAGGCTTTCCCTTTGGACTTGCAAGTCCAAAATTGATCGACTTGAAAACAAAATTTACTCACCATTAAACCATTGTTCATTGTTGTAAGCTACCATTTAATAGTAAAATCCTCCAAAATATCATGTGAAAGCCTCAAAAATCTCACATATCATGTAAATCCCACATACATATTGATTTTCCAACTAGATGGGAACATTATATTTTCATTGGGAGTGGTTTTTTCAATTTGATGACAACTTTTCTTTTTCATTTGCATTGGTTTATGTTTTAGGTGCAATAAATGCTAGGTGAAGTAGGTCCAATCAAATGCATCAAAGTAGGAAATTGCATAATTGAGACTTGAAATGATACTTTTGATGGGCATTAATGCATTTAATAAGTGAATTGTTGCTTTTAAAATTTTGGGTCGCATGTGATTTTCATATTGTAATTGATTGAGTGCATTTGTTGGTCAGTTTAGAGCATTTGATGGTCATTTTAGCATATGTGATTCAATAGCTTGCATGTGATGTGTAGATTGGTGTATTTGATAGTTATTATGGTGCAATTGAAAAATTGAGTTGCAATTGATTTTAGGGGTTTGGCACATTTGATGTTAAGGCTAGGTTTCTTAGGATTATATGTTTTTGCAATATGTTTGATGTTGTGTGCACTAATTTTGCAAGTTATACTAGAGTTTATTATGTCTAGGGAGTGTCATCTCGTGATAATGCGTATGAGGATGAAGTTAGATGAGTTGGACCAGGCCTTCCTAGCAATTGTTGGGTTATGACACATTACCTATGTGCCCAATAGTTGAGCACATAGGGCTATGATGTTAGCCCTAGTTGAGAGATGGCATAGTGAGCGATGTGCATTTGTATTATTAGTTAATGAGATCATGATTACTCTAGAAGATGTCTTGAGGATTCTAAGGATCCCCATTCATGGTGAGTAGGTTGTATATGATACTAATTATGGAAAGAGTGCTTTGGAAAGGGTGTTCTTGAAAAATGACCTAGGCATCGAGGATGGAGAGATGGATTTGAGGAGGTTTGATGCTCTTCCATTGGTTTTGGTCAGGGTGGTAGGAGGGGTATCGGTTCCTAATTCGAGATCCTAAAAGTTTCCCATTGGTTGGGGGAGGGTGTTGGAGTGAATGCTAAGTGACAAAGTGGCATATACTTGGAAACCATGTGTTCTTGCACACATGTATCATGACATGCATCAGGTGGTGTATAGGTACAAAGCCATTTTTTCATGTCGGGTCACAATGCTTCATATTTGGGCCTAGGAGCATATCACAAGGATATGACCTGGCGCAATTGAGATCGGAGGACCTTATCAGGCTATCCAATCATGCAACCAACTCAGACCACACACACACAAATTGACACAACACAGGTCAAAACTCTCTTTTATTCATTTGGAATAGATTGTAGAATTACATTCAAAAATTACATCTATAGAGCCCATTTTATAGAGATCAAATTCTCTTTTAAAAAATAGTCTTTTCTCGATTTTTCATGCATCCCCCTCTGTGAATGCTACTCTCCATACCACCTCTGCACACTACTTCCCCACTCTCATGATGGGTATATATATCTTCTCTCTATCATCACCAACAAGCCTTCTCCTTCACATTGACCTTGTCGTTCTTCACTCCTGTGTCGTAGTATCTCCATGCAGTTACCTCACTATCAATAGCTTCCAATCGTTGACCAATGAATATGTATTCCATAACAACGATGTGGAATGGCATCGAATCTCGTTCTGCCAAGTGTTGTGGCCGCATTCATCATCCACCACCAT
Organism: Sequoia sempervirens; assembly: GCA_007258455.2. Taxonomy (NCBI): domain Eukaryota; kingdom Viridiplantae; phylum Streptophyta; class Pinopsida; order Cupressales; family Cupressaceae; genus Sequoia; species Sequoia sempervirens. Next base: position 55,121 of record VDFB02081593.1, read on the forward strand.
TGACCATCATCTCAATCGTTCATCTCAAGTTGTCCCCATATCTTTCATCTTATCATCCTATCAAAGAGACCTACAATCATCTTTCGTCGATACACCTGCTTCTCATTGATGTTCACCTTACACTCTTTCCACCATTTCATTGGAGCATCGCTGAGACATCCTAGAAGGTCTCATCGATGAAAAGAACTCTCGTCGATCCTTCGGCTTGTCCATGTCATCACTCATACTCTGATCACCCTATCGCCAATCATTAGTTGTCATACACATCATTGAATTCCACCCTGTCGGTCACCTCCCAATCAGTCCCACCAGGGTCATCTTCCTTGTTGTCACTGTATAGTTGTAAAATTGCACCCCTTGCAATTTCACATACATTCTTGCTTCCTCTTTAGTGTCCACTCCCTTAGCATCTTGTGTAGGCTCATTTTAGCCCCTGCATAATCCTTTTTCCCTCTCAAGATGCTCAAAGGCTCGCTTTTCAGCAACTACCCTTCGCGCGTCAGCCTTGCATCGAACTTTGTGCCTTTCTTGTTCGCGTCATTTTATAGCATGACGTGTCCAGACACTAGCACACTGTGCTAGCATCCTATGATGTTTTAATGTTCAAACAACCATTTTCATGCATGTTTTCCACTTGTCACCTCCCTTGGTCAGTGGTAACAGCTCGAGATGCCTTGTAACCACTTGGGAAGCTTCTTTTTGCTTCACTTCTCTTCTTAAAAGCTATCTCTTGAATTAATTTGCACCTCTAACTTCTCTCTAGCTCCATTATTCCAAGTGCTTCTAACTTCTCTCCTGCTTTTGCTTGCACAACTCCCTTATTTGTCACAGCAGCTTCAAGCTCCCTTTACAACTCTTTCAAGCTCTCACGACAATCCTTGCAACACACTCTTGGCTCTTGTAGCTTTCTTTGCTTCCCTCCTTGGCTTTCTAAGCCTTGCATATCTACACTGTGCCTTGTACCTTTGAGCATATTGGGATTTCACACATCCCCTATCTACTACATTTTTACTTTGTGATACGGGTTCTCCTCCTTGAGTGGGGATTGCTTTTATCACTCATACTTGGTGGTACAGGTTCTACTCCTGAAGTGGGTTTTGCTTTCACCACATGCTTTTTCCATTTCAATTGCACTCTCTCTTTCTATTTGGCTTTTCGTGGAGGTGGGAACACCAAAATAGGGGTTTGACTGAGGAAAACCCCTATACAGCCCCAACACTTTCTCCAAATCTTATGCATGCAAGTATTAAAGACATTCACGTACTAGAGGCTTCATCTCTTGCATGGTTGTGAGCATTTTCTTTCTTCTCTTTATCTTTATCATTTATACTCTTCTTTTTAGTTCCGTTATATTTTGTCATTCTCCTACATTTTGGAAGTTCTTAGCAATTAGAGTAGAAGTAGCCACTGTCATTTTTTGTGATATTCTCGCTTTCTGGTCCGTACGAGATGCTAGCACGCTTTTGAGACACCAGTGTGCTGCGCTGTCATCCATATTCTACGTTGTCTTCCTTTGGCCAAGAGCTTGTCAATTTTTCCAAATTTTTTTTGTTATGACTTGCTCTTTCTGATTCTAGAACTCTCACATTGTTCCTTGAGGTAGTTTAGGGAAGTTCGCCTCATGAGGCTCTCTGAATGAAGAGAACTCGTGATTAGTGAATCCCCCTTCTCTATAGTCGCCATATCGCTGGGACCTCAATACATCTCCTATCAAAACACCCAAGTCTCACCGATGAGACCAACACCTAGTACACACATCATTCCGATGTGGGGTCAACCATTCCAGTTCACAGCCACGCAATTCACAAGAAGGATGTGAATTGCACAATCATCTAATCGATAATCACCATCTTCTTATACACATCACCATATGTCCTTATCAACCCATCGGATCCCACATTTGTCATCCATTCTCTCATCGTCTTATTGTTGGGACTAACTCCATAGTCCTGGTGATATCACCTTATCCACCTGATGAAGGATTATCATCATTGTATCACTAAAATTCAGAACCTTCAAACCTCCAGTCTGAGGTTGTGGATTTATAAAAACTCGTGACTTGCCGACATCATAAATGCCGAGCTATCGGTGAGACTCTAGGATGAGTCCCACTGAAACCATTCACTCTCGCCAAAATGTCTTCACTTCACACCGATCGCCCCGTCAGTGGGACAAAGTTTGATGTCCCGCCAATACTACATACTTACGCCAATGAACCCGTTACACTCTGTCACCATCATGTCATTGCTGGGACATAGAACATGGTCCTGCCAAAATCTTAGTCTCCTGCCAATGTAACTCCATCGTGACCTTATCACTACCAACACCATCGTTCTATTGCTGGAACATGTAGACATCTCTTGCTGATAAGCCAAGTCCTATTGACGAGGGAGCAACACCGGCCAAAGGGGAGGTGGAGAGTGATGCTCCTGCATCAGACTCCCCAAGTGATTAAAATCATGTGCTCCTGCACATGGATTCAACATTCAGCTTCAATTTATTTTTCCTCACCTTCTAGTTTCTTGATTCTACATTGCCATACTTGCACTGTTGCCTTCAAAGTTTTGTTATTTTCATTTGTTGACTTTTCTCTTTCTCTATGTACTTCCTCCTCCAATTTTCTTTATTAACTCAAAATCTCCACCAATCTACACTGTGGAATGTTGGAAAAGCATGGTCATCAATTTTATCCCCTTCAATCTCTCTTCTTGTCATATCCACATGATGACTTCCTTCGGGCTGCATCTCAACCCACAACATCTCCCTATTTTCTGCTTCCTCAAACTCAAATAAATGCAAATCAAATTTTACCTCTACTGCAATTTGTCTCACCTCTGCAAGACTTATAACTTCATCTCTCTCCTCATACACTGTGTTATGCCTTGCATAACCACCCCACTTTGGTCTGGATCAAAATGGGTCCCCCTTTTCTTTTGGTTTCTTTGCTTCTGGTTACTTGCTTTCCTCTTTGGAATTCTTGATTTTTTCCTTCTGATTTTGACTTGTGATCTATCTGATTTAATCTTGGTTCTGTCTCAACCTAAATTGGTTTTCCTTCTTGTTAAGAATTCACTAAAATAATTGTAAGCAATGGTGATTTTATTATAATATGTCTTATTTTCCATTGAGGACTAATGCAGACCTTCCTTTTTGCAGGGTTAAATCCTACACTTGATGATATTTCTTAGTTGGGGCTCAGTTGGAAGGCATTCCTCAATCCAGTTGGTCTTAAAAATCAGCTAAGGAAAAAATTGGCAAGACCCTAGAGATGTCCCAACGAGCGAAATTCATGTGTAGTCAACTATCGGCATGACATCAATCAAAGTCACGGGGACTAAGAGTTTTCTATCGGCAGGAAAAGGTTTCATTTCGGTGGGAGTCACCTTCTTTGCCAAAAGGTCTTGGCGAAGGTTTTAAGTCTCGCCGACAGTCAGCAAAGCAAAGCACTTCGGCAGGAGATTTCCTTCGGGAAGAAGTCTCGGCGACTTCTCTAGGTCTCGCTGGCTGCTGCCAAAGGGATTCATGTATCGGCATAGGGCTTTCTCCCCGCCAAGAGGTCCCGGTGACTTCTCTATGTCTCACCGACCCCGATAAAAGTTATACCTTTTGGCGGGAGACTTTCCTTCGCAGGGAGGTCTCGGCGAGTACATTTGGTCATGCCGACAAAGCACAAGGAGGGGGATCTATCGGTATGACCACAAGGAAGTCTTGGTGACACAAAAGTGTTTTCGCCAAGAGTCTTACCGACACGGAAGGGTCCCACCAAAGGTCTAAGGTCGGCAAAGGCTAAAACCTTTGGCATAATGTCTGGCCGAAGAGGTGAGGTTACAGCGACACATGTGAAACGAAAGAATACATGTCGGTATGACTATAGAAGGGTCTTCCCAATAGGAAAGGATCGCTAAAGGATGATGCCTTCGGCGAAGTGTCTTGCCGAATGGGGAAGTCATGCCAAAAGGCTATAACTCGGGGTGACTCGAAGGGAATGCAACGGGTTCGGTAGGATGTCTTGTCGACCCAAGAAGGTCTTGGCGACAACAGAGTTCGGTGCAAGGAAGCTTCGGTCGGTGTAAAGGCTCGCCGACTGAAGAATGTCTCAGCAACATGGAGGAAGCCCGCGCGAGAGTGAAAGAGATTGGCGAAGGGTCTCGCCGCAGGTGAAAGGTTTCACCGAAACAAAACAACTCGGGGAGAACAAATGGATGTCACCATAGCTCTCACCAATCGGAGGAAGTCTTATTGAAATAAAGAGGCATCGGTGTTGCTTTTGGAGCTCGCTAAGAAGTCTCGGCAACCCCGAAGTGTCTTACCGATGGAATCAAACAACTCGGCGGAGGAACAAGACCTCGATATAAGGTCTCGCCGATATGAAGGAATATCGGCATAATCTCTTGCCGATTCAATAGGGTCTGGATGAAATGAAACAAAGTCACCGGAGGATGGTTGGCTTGGTGTGATGTCTCACCGACCCAGCGGATGAGCTCGAGGGGCATTTTCCATGACTTCTCGCCGAAGGTCATGTTTTCGCCATAGGGTCTTGGCGAAGGAAGGGAGTCTTGCCAATAACAAGGGAAGGCTCGGTAAGAGAAGAAACTTCGGGGTAAGGTCTCCTTGAAACCATGAGGTCTTCCTGATAGAAAACAAGGCTCACCCAAGGAGTCTGGCGTCGCCGTAATTCTCACCGATGCAGAACAAGCTCGATGACAGAAAACAAAAGCTCAGCATAACGTCCTGCCAACCCAATGGGATCTTCCTGATGCAAAGTGGGCTCGACAAGAATGAAAAGGACTTCACTGAAACTCTTGCCGACATGAAATAACAGGCATTGGAAAAAGTGGATTCCATCGCCAAAGGGTTTTGGCGAGATCTTTATGTCTCACCGATATGACGTGCCTCCGGGGAGAATGAACGCATTCGCTGAAAGGAAAAGGGGCTCGCGGAGATTTCATGGCGAAGGGACTTGGTCACACTGAAACATAAGGGAGCGAGCTCAGTGAGAACATGAGGAAATCGGGGAGACTCCATACGAGTGAGGAGACTTCGCTATGAGGTCAAAGCGATGAGCGATAGTCTCCCCGACATGAAAATGATGATCGCCATGGAATCCTGAGGTTCGCCGAGATGTCTTGCTGAGAGCATGCAGTATTGCCGATAGGTTTTGGGAGCTCGGTATAACTTCTATAGCTCGCCGAAGTGTCTTACCAATTGTCTTGTGTCATGTCGATAACTGCATAGTGGTAATATCGCATCGGGGAGACACCGATGGTGTCTCACCGACATGTGATACCGTTCAGACCACTTTTGACTGCCAAAGAATCCTACATGGCATGTGATCATCTAATTAGAGAGAGCTAAGATGAGCCTTTGACTGATTGACCACTCCTATGAAAGAAAGACTAATAAAGTGTGACTGGGTGGATTTCTTTTGGGAACATGTGGTGATTGATTGGCTCAGACGGTGTTTCAGATTGGTAAGGAGGTCCGACGGTACTTCCAATAGGTGGTTAACGCGCAAAAAATCCCAGAGTGGGAAAAAAGCCAATTCAATGAAGAAAGCCATGACTTAGAAGGACAGCTGTGGCGACCATTGATGACAGAGGCAGTTGGTATTAATGGCGGGATATCCTTGTGCATTCAAGGCGACCCTGAGAAGGAGTTTAAGGATGGACACGAAGGCTTGAAGTAAATACTGCAGCAGCAAAAGATCTACATATATTTTCTAGAAACCATTCATCAGCATGGACAACAATGATTCACATTGAATGCACAACTGACTTTCCTCAAAAGATCGAAGGGTCGACCTTCATGTAGTGAAGTAGATATTTTGTAAAACCCTAGTGCAAGGGACATCACATTCAAGTTGATACATCCTGTATATAAGGCATGCTTGCCTCTTGGTAAAGGTTAGAACTTCTGGAAGGAAAACAAAGCTTTCTTAGAAGGATTGAAAAGAAAGTTAGGACTGTTAGGAATTAGTCAGCTAGCAGAAGGAGAGAGTTGCATCTTGATTCTGAGTAATAATAGCTTCTCTTTGTCTTCTTGGTTAGCAGTAAGATTTTAGTACAGGCTGTAATGTATTCTCTGTTCTCTTAGTGTAGTTGGAAACAATCTGGAGCTTTAGATTCTCTCTACACTGGTGATTGTGCCAGCTTTGTAAATATTGTTTATCTGTTTTAATAACAGTAGAAACAATCAGAGTTTAATCTACTTCTTATTGTGTTCCTGAATGATATTTGTCTTAATTTGATCATTCGATTTGTGAAGTCTTCAAGGAATGAAATATTGTGTTATGTTTTATTTAAATGGTAATTAAAATCTGTCATGCGAATTAGCACTGTGAATGAAAGAGGCTGTGTGTCAATCACAAGCTTATCTTGTTCTGCAGTTTTAGTTTAAAATTCCTTGAAGTTAACAAGTCTGGTTAAGGTTGGATGAACTATTGTTCTTTTTCTGTTTCAAAAACTCTGACTTATCTTTTTATATTTCTTTAAAAACCCCTGTTAGAGTAGGTTTTATTTCATGCTTGATCTTAAAACAATCCAGAAGCTCAACACCAGCAGGCCCCTTGAATATTACTATTGCATTGACCACTGAGTAACATTAGCACAGTTGAGACCCAACTACAAAGACCTTGGGAGCTAAGGCATCCATGTGTTTCCTTTCTCTTTCAAAAGAAGTAGAGTAGCAATATTCTGTTTGCATTGATATGGTGCCAAAATTGCCATCAATAGGAACTGGCGCTAGAAGGAGGGCCTAGAAGGGAAAACTAGATAAACCTGGGTTTTCATCCCCGAAAAAGTCCCATAGAGTTCTTCAATCAGTTGAAAATCCATCACCCTTGATAGAACTCAAGACCCCAATAAAACGCAAGAGTCATAAGATTGGGGCAACCATCATACCACCTTTATCAGCTCCACTCACTCCACTAGGATTTTAACCAATACCTCAGTGGATACCCATCAATCCACCATCCAATCCATCTAAATTGTCATTACAGCTAGTTCAACCCATACAACAGCTGGCTCAACCACCACCACCACCAATGGCATTCTTTCAGAATAATCCCTCTCCATTGGGGACTATCCCTGGAGGTTTTCACAATATGCCTAAGAACCCTGAGAAGTTCTGCCCTAAATACATCCATGGTGAATCAAGGAGTGCTGAAGAACACATACAAGCTTTCAAGGATGCTTGTACTCGAGCTCAAATAGCTCATCATGATGTAGTTTGCAGGATGTTCCCTTATTCCTTAGGGGACATGGCATAGAACTGGTATCTTAATCTTCCTCAAGGCTCTATTCTGTCCTGGAAAGATTTGGAAAATGCTTTCATCAATCAGTTTAGAGTCTATGTGGACCCAGCCCTTCTGTATCACCAATTCACCACCATTAGGAAGGAGCCATGTGAATCCTTGCCCTTGTTCAATACCAGGTTCGAAAGAATGTATAGGAGGCTACAGGATCCCTATCTAGTTACCGAGGATAGTGCCATTCAGGCATACTTAAGGGTTATAGACCCTTTGCTAGGATTGTTCTTACAAAGAACTTATCTGCCAACGACTATTGATACCCTATCCAAGGTTTATCATTTAGCCATTAAGTTGCAACAACAGACCAGCTCTCAAACAAGTTTGGGGGGAGGTTTTCCTTTAGTAGGGTATCAAACGCCTAGTACACCCCCTTTATTCAATACTGTTCCAGGAATGTCTCCTTCCCACTATGGGTCTAGGTCTTAATTGTAGACTCAACCTCCTATTCCTTTCTTTGCTAATAGGACCCCCGACCCTTTTCAACAACCATAGGTCCCTCAAGGTCCCCAAATCCTTCATAACCAAGTTGGAACCACTAGCCATGTTGATTAGCCACTTATTGCTAAGGTTGTTGAAAGTGAAAAGACTACTCAGCTTACCAATGAAGTAGAAACCTTGAAGAAAACACTGTCCCAAGTCACTAATGACATGGCTCAGCTTAGAATGAACCCCTCTCAGAATCAGGGTAATTACCCTAATCAAAACAGCAACAACTAGGGTTCTTATAAGAACAACAACTACAACCGAAGAGGTTATCAAAGCCAAAACAAAGTTTACAACCAGAGAACAAATAATAGCAGGCAATGGAATATGGGGCCCAATAATGGTGGAGTTCCTCATAATTATCAAGCAAATGAGGAGAGGTCACATACTGCAAATGTGGTTGATTTGAATTTCATGACTAACTGGTGTAGGATGCATGATACAGCGAGTCATTCAGAGGTAAATTGCCCTCAAATGGAGAAAGTTTTCAAAATGGCACATGAAGATGCCCACACATTCCAAGGGAATTCGAACGAAGAAGGTGACTCAATGGATACTGCCATGACTTATGAGCTCTTTGAGGAGGAGTTTTCATTCCCAAGACAAAAAGAAAATGAACCTGAGGAAGATTCATATGATGCCCAAGCCTTTCAGTCAAAAGGAGGACACTTCCTGAGAAATCAAAGTAAGGGTCCATTTACTACATCAACACCCCCTAATCACATGGTGCCCCAAAATCAAAGTGCTGATAACAATCCTTCTCCACCAAAGGGGCCATCTGACCTCCATAACAAGGGTAATCCCTATGCTATTTTCAAAAGTAATACAAGTTGTAACGCAAAATTTGACATTGTTTCTGAGATGTAGAAACATAAAACTTCTTTGTCATATTTTGACATTTTGAAGTTGTACCCTACTCAAAGGAAGATAGTGTTGAAAGCTCTGGAAAAAGCGGATAAGGAAAAAGGAAAGAGCAAGGTTACACCCCCTGCAGACATGAATGTAGCCTCATATAGAAGCAAGGTAGGTACTCCACCTTTCCTTTTAAGCTTAAGAATTTCTGGAAAGAACCTACACAACTGTTTATTGGACTCGGGGGCCTCAGGAAATGTCATGCCATTTTCCATATGCAAGAGGTTAGGATTAAACCCCATTCAAACCAATAAGAAAGTCATTCAGCTGGACAAAACAGAGGTCAATGTAGTGGGGGAGTTAAAGAACATACATGTCCAAGTTGGGTTTGATCTTAGGATCCTAACTAACATTGACATTCAGGTAGTTGATATCCCTGAGACCTATGGTATGTTACTAAGCCGAGATCTGATGAAAAATTCAGGGGGATCTCTCCCTGGACTTTTCACATATGTGGCTATCATGGAAAGGGATTCCTAATCAGATTAGGATTGAAAGTGAGCCTCGCCTCAAGCATATCATCACTGAGTACGATTGTCCCAATGAGGTAGCTTACTTTGAAATTGAAATAGGGGTTTATAAACAAGAAGAAATTCTAACCTTCTCGGTTCTCAATGCCAAGGACATTCCAAAACTAAAGTTCCCTGACCCCACAATTAATGAAAATAAACAGCCCTGATTAGAAAGCTGCAACAAGACCAACCGGTCTTAGGAGAAGACACTGATTTATTAAGTCTTTTACTCCCAAATTGGTGTAGGGTACACTATCAAAACCACTCTGAATTGACGCATCAACTCTATATGGACACCTTAAGTTGTATCCCTCAAGTTGAAAAGAATAGCCCAAGGCATTTTGAGACAGCTACAGACCCCTTTCTATTTGAAGTCCAAGAAGCAACAATGCTAACCAGGGATAGGGTGCCTTCAATAGGAGTTCTTTCTCAAATAGATCCCACCCCAGATATACTCTTGAATCAGCATGTTGATAAAGAGCAGCCCCGAGGTTTGTTTGATACCCCTACACTCATAAATGAAACAAAACTCAAGGAATCAACAAAAGGGACAAATGATTGCTAGGAAAATAACTAGAGGTCAGATGATACAACTGAGCCAGAATTGCGAAGTATACCTAGAGAATCTTTAGAGAATTCTTCCCCTGTGACTGGTCCCAAGGATCAGGAACTCCCACCTTTGGTTGATCCTATTCAAATACCTATGAAAACTTCAAAAGGATTACCCCCTACTTCTGATCAGTTGTGGATCCTAACCTTTGATGGATGTAAGTCCAAAACAGGTTGTGGTGTTGGAATTGTACTAACCAACCCGAAAGGGAAAGTTTTCTTTGCCTCTTACAGGCTGCAATTTGGGTGCACTAATAATGTAGCTGAATATGAAGCTTTGGCACGGGGACTGATGTTTGCACACAAGAAGAAAGTTACAGCCCTAATGGTCAAGGGAGATTCAGAAGTTGTTATCAAGCAAGTGCGCATCCAGTATACCTACCATAATAAAAGGCTGGCAGCATATAGAAACAGGGTATGGAATCTGATCAAAGATTTTGATGCATTTGAGATCATCTTAATCCCTATAGAAGAAAATCAGGTGGCCGATTCACTGGCTGTTGCTGCAAGCACCTTGGAGCCTATGCAAGGCTCCAATTTCAAAAGATTCTCAGTAGAACTGATGACCACCCCAGCTATTCCTTACAATATCAAGAACTTCCAGGTCTTTGATGATGATCAACATATCCTTGCTTTCCTGGAAAGTTCAAATTTTTTTGAAGGACAGATTATAGATGAATCCAACAGGGATCAGGGAGATTGGAATCCTGAGGAATGTGATACAGAAGGAGTCCTTAATTTGAAAAGTAATAGCATTCCCAAGGGAATGGTGGCATTGGAGAGAATTTTTGACTCAGATCCGAAGGCTCAAGAAAAGATATCAGCTGAAGGAAAGGGAGGTGAATATGAAATGGTTAACGTATTTGACTCGGGTCCTGAAAGGAATGTCTACATAGGGAAGGCCTACCCTGAAGCAATTAGAAAAGACATATTGAGGGCACTAAAAAGGGATATTGCTGTGATTTCCTGGGGGTATCAAGACCTACAGACATTTGATTCTTCTGTCATGACCCACACTATCCCCTTAAAGCCCGAGGTTAAACCTTTCCAACAGAAGCAGTGCCCTGTCAATGCCCTGATTGAGCCATTGATCTACAAAGAAGTTCAAAAGTTGTTGTCTGCAAGGATAATCTTCCCTGTGTGCCATTCAACATAGGTAGCCAACCTAGTTCCAGTCCGCAAGAAAAATGGGGAGATCAGGCTGTGTGTTGACTTTAGAAATCTGAATAGAGCATCAGAAAAGGATAACTATCTGCTTCCTTCTTTGGATGAAGTCTTGTAGACTGTCAATGGAGCACAGATGATGTCTTTCCTGGACGGCTACTCTAGATACAATCAGGTGATGGTCAACTGCGAGGACATGATGAAGATGACTTTCACTACCAAGTGGGGGATGTTCGCATACAGAAGGATGTCGTTCGGCCTGATAAATGTTTGAGCTACTTTCCAACGTGCCATGGACATAGCTTTCAAGGATCTGATTGGAAAATGTATTATTGTTTACATAGATGACCTAACAGTGTTCTCCAAGGACCGATTAAACCACGCTGCTGACTTGGCCAAGGTTCTGGAATGATGCATCCAGTATGGAGTCTCATTGAATCCAAAAAAATGCATGTTTGGAGTCACAAAGGGCAAGCTTTTGGGACATATAATCTCTAAAATGGGAATATCAATCGATCCAAACCGAGTCGAGTCCATTTTGAAGATCAGCCGGCCAAGAAGTAAGAAATAAAGGAAGTCTTTCTTTAGGAAAATTAGGTTCATGAGAAAGTTCATCACGGGCTTTGCAGAGATTGTAAAGCAATTAAACGAAATGATGAAGAAGGATGCCAGAACAGAGTGGATAGAGGAGGTGAAGGCCGCATTCGTGCAGGTCAAGCGATCCATTTCAGAAGCACCCATGCTTGCCAGCCCCGATTACCTCAAGCCGTTCTACATTTACTCTTTCGTCTCTGAGCATTCATGTGCGGCTGTATTAACTCAACAACAAGAAGAGGCAGAGGAGAGACTGATTGCGTTCATGAGCTCTCCATTCAAAAACGTGAAGATCAAGTACCCACCTCTGGAGAAGCAAGCCTTCACGCTGGTTCGGGCTGTCAAGAAATTCTAACATTACATCCTTCGAAGTCAAGTCGTTGCTGTAGTTCCTGATGTGGCTGTGAAGTCCCTGCTTATGCAGAGCGAGCTAGGTGAAAGAAGAGGCAAGTGGATGGCTATCTTGGAAGAATTTGATTTGGAGATACATCCCATGAAATTAGTTAGGGGCACAAGTTTATCTTAGTCCATGGTGAATGCTGGTGATAACATTGTCTGTCAATAATACACAGCCAAATCCTTTTTCGACGATCCCTGTTATGTTGATGTTGTCCGCCTGATGCTTAAAAATCGATGTCCGGATGGGATGAATTCAACTCAAAGGAGAGCTTCGAGACTAAAGAGTTCTCATTATATGTTCAAAGGAATTTTTCTATACATGAGGAACTTTGAAGGAATATACCTGAGGTGCCTTGATCATCAAGAGGCCAAGCAAGTGATCTCTGAGTTTCATGGGAAACATGGTACAGGTCATGGTTTTGCAGATTTGTTGGCACACCAGATTCTCTGATCTGGTTATTATTGGCCCTGTGTATTCAAGGACGCACACTAGCATGTGAGGACATGTCACACTTGCTAGGTTTCTGCACCAAGGGAACGGTATGCAGCCATGCCACTACAGCCCGTTTACGAGGTAAGGCCATTTGCCCAGTGGGCACTGGATTTCATTGGAGTGATTTACCCGAATTCCTCTGGAGGACATAAATTTATTTTGACTGCTACTGATTACTGTACAAGGTGGATAGAGGCCATACCTTGCAAAAATAGCACAATCGAGGTAGTGATTAAGTTCCTCACCAAATGCATCATTACGAGGTTTGGGGTACCCTTCGCTCTGGTATGTGATAATGGTTCCGCTTTTTCTTCTGCTGAGTTTATTTTTGGGCCTATGATTACAAGATCGTCTTGAAGTATTCCTCAAATTATTATCCACAAGGCATTGGAGTTGCAAAGTCTACCAATAAGAATCTCTTAGGGGTGGTTAAGAAACTGTTAGAGCATAACCCTAGAGACTGGCACACCCAGCTTAGATTCGCATTATGGGAAGATAGGACTAGGATTAAGGCTGCCTTAAACACCTCACCATTCAAGCTAGTATATGGCCAAGAGCCTGTCTTTCCTATCCATCTACAAATACCTATTCTGGAGTTCATGCAGAAATTTTACTCCAGTGACAATAGGATAGAGGTAAGACTAGCCGCTCTGTTAAAACTAGAAGAACAAAGAGATGCTACTTTACAATAGTTCTTCAGACATCAGTCTGTTGTCAAATGCTAGTTTGACAAAAGATCCAAGATAAAAGCTTTTAGGATATCAGACCTAGTACTGTTATGGGATAAAGCCAATGAAAAGAAGGGCAGCCATCAGAAGTTTGACAAACTATTGTTGGGTCCTTATCAAATTGCTGAGATCCTAGGGGAAAATTCTTTCAGACTGAGTAGCTTAACTGGGGAGATGGTTCCTTTTCCTATTAATGGGAAATTCCTCAAGCATTATTTTTAATCATGAGGCTTGTTAAATTTTTGTTCTGTATATAAGTAATTCATTGTTTTCTTTATGTAAGTAATTTATTTTGTCTCTTGTTTGTAGATAATCTGCGGTTGTGTATATAGCTTTTGTAGTTCGGTTTGTAAGCAACTTTTTCCTTTATATAAATAACTTGCTGGTCCTTGTGTAAGTAATTCGCTCTTTGTCTCTTTGTAGTCTGTTGTTCTTTGTTTGAGTTTAGCTTGCTGTTTGTATATTTGTTTCTATCTCCTTTTGTTTTTTTTGTTTTTTTTGTTTTCTGTTTGTTCTGCTCTTTGGGGGTTCAGCTGTTCTTTCCATCTAAAGTTGTGGGTTGTTCTTTGAAGCATACTTTGGTCATTAGGAGAGAAGTGGTTTAGATATTTTCAGGTTATTTGATTCGATGATTCTGTCCTAAATTCTTTGTTTCATGTTTGTTTTCAATAAAGGTTGTGGAAAGCTTTTCAAGAACAAGGTACCAAGTAAGTAGCATTCATAAGTTCCCCTGAATTTGTCACAAATCCTTCAAATCATCTCCTCTTCTAGTAGTGTATTTATCCTAGGATGACAGTATTGTAAAATTTGAGTGAAAAATCCGACTTCCAAGTGCTATTATGAGGTCCATTGTAGTTTTCAACCCAGATCAGATATTAAACATCTGACATATTGAAAAAATAAAAGTAGAATTAAATGAAATATCTGAAACTCCAAAAGAAGAAGAATCAATATGAATGGGTGATTCCAGTATCTCTACCGGGGCTATGGACGCCTGTCTGGCAGTAGAGTAATTCTGTGAGAGAACTAGAGGTATCTCCGTCGGGGCTATGGACGCTTGACTGGCAGCGGAGCAATGCCCAGGATATCATTGCACGAAGGAAATCAACTCATGTAGCCCAAATTTTACACATTGTTATTCAAAAGATGGAGAACTTTATGAAAGGAATGATGCACTATCAAGCACACACATAGATTCAGGGGTAGCCATTGTTTGACTTACATTTGAAATTTTAGCTCTACCTTGCTTGTTCTAATTGACCTAACTAGAGTTGTGATGTTCATGAAGCAGGAGTTTTGGGTAGCTGAATCCTTCAGATTCATGAAAATGGTTAAACCATTTTCCCAGCTGAGTCGCCATTTGTTATGCCTTGCATAACCACCCCACTTTGGTCTGGATCAAAATGGGTCCCCCTTTTCTTTTGGTTTCTTTGCTTCTGGTTACTTGCTTTCCTCTTTGGAATTCTTGGTTTTTTCCTTTTGATTTTGACTTTTGATCTATCTGATTTAATCTTGGTTCTATCTCAACCTAAATTGGTTTTCCTTCTTGTTAAGAATTCATTAAAATAATTGTAAGCAATGGTGATTTTATTATAATATGTCTTGTTTTCCGTTGAGGACTAATGCAAACCTTCCTTTTTGCAGGGTTAAATCCTACACTCAAGATGATATTTCTTAGCTGGGGATCGGTTGGAAGGCATTCCTCAATCCAGTTGGTCTTAAAAATAAACTAAGGCAAAAACCAGCAAGACCCCAGAGATGTCACAACGAGCAAAATTCATGTGTAGTCAACTATTGGCATGACATCAATCAAAGTCACGATGACTAGGAGTTTTCTATTGGCAGGAAAATGTTTCATTTCGGCTGGAGTCACCTTCTTCGCCAAAAGGTCTTGGCGAAGGTTTTAAGTCTCGCTGATAGTCAGCAAAGCAAAGCACTTCGGCAAGAGTTTTCCTTCAGGAAGAAGTCTTGGCGACTTCTCTAGGTCTCGCCGACTTCTGCCAAAGGGATACATGTATCGGCATAGGGCTTTCTCCCCGCCAAGAGGTCCCAGCAACTTCTCTATGTCTCACCGACCCCGATAAAAGTTATATCTTTCGGCGGGAGACTTTCCTTCGCAGGGAGGTCTTGGTGAGTACATTTGGTCATGCCGACAAGGCACAAGGAGGGGGATCTATCAGTATGACCACAAGGAAGTCTTGGCGACACAAAAGTGTTTTTGCCAAGATTTTTACCAACATGGAAGGGTCCCACCAAAGGTCTAAGGTTGACAAAGAATAAAACCTTCGGCATAATGTCTGGCCGAAGAGGTTAGGTTACAGTGACACATGTGAAACGAAAGAATACATGTCGGTATGACTACAGAAGGGTCTTCTTGAAAGGAAAAGATCGCTAAAGGACGATGCCTTCGGAAAAGTGTCTTGTCGAATGGGGAAGTCACGCCGAAAGGCTCTAACTCAGGGTGACTTGAAGGGAATGCAACAGGTTCGGTAGGATGTCCTGCCGACCCAAGAAGGTCTTGGCGACAACAGAGTTCAGTGCAAGGTAGCTTCGGTCAGTGTAAAGTCTCGCCGATCGAAGAATGTCTCAGCGACATGGAGGAAGCTCGGCGAGAGTGAAAGAGATCAGCAAAGGGTCTCGCTGCAGGTGAAAGGTTTCACCGAAACAAAAGAGCTCGGGGAGAACAAATGGATGTCGCCATAGCTCTCGCCGATCGAAGGAAGTCTTATTGAAATAAAGAGGCATCGGCGTAGCTGTTGGAGCTCGTTAAGAAGTCTCAGCGACCCCGAAGTGTTTTGTCGATGGAATCAAAAAACTCGGCGGAGGAAGAAGACCTCGATATAAGGTCTTGCCGATATGAAGGAATATCAACATAATCTCTTGTCGATTCAATAGGGTCTGGCCGAAATGAAACAAAGTCGCCGGAGGATGGTTGGCTCGGTGTGATGTCTCACCGACCCAGCGGGTCTCATCGAAAAGAAGATGAGCTCGAGGGGCATTTTCCATGACTTCTCACCGAAGGTCATTTTTTCACCATAGGGTCTTAGCGAAGGAAGGGAGTTTTTCCGATAACAAGGGAAGGCTCGGTAATAGAAGAAACTTCAGGGTAAGGTCTCCCCGAAACCATGAGGTCTCCCTGACAAAAAACAAGGCTCGCCCAAGGAGTCTGGGGTCGCCGTAACTCTCACCGATGCAGAATGAGCTCGATGACAGAAAACAAAAGCTCGGCATAACGTCCTGCCACCCGATGGGATCTTACTGATGCAAAGTGGGCTCGACGAGAATGAAAAGGAGTTCGCTGAAACTCTTGCCAACATGAAATAATAGGCATTGGAAAAAGGGGATTCCATCACCAAAGGGTCTTGGAGAGATCTTTATGTCTCACTGATAGGACGTGCCTCCGGGGAGAATGAACGCAGTCACTGAAAGGAAAAGGAGCTCACGGAGATGTCCTGGCGAAGGGTCTTGGTCACACCGAAACATAAGGGAGTGAGCTCGGTGAGAACATGAGGAAATCAGGGAGACTCCATATGAGTGAGGGGACTTCGCTATGAGGTCACAACGACGAGCGATAGTCTCCCCGACATGAAAATGATGATCGCTATGGAATTCTGAGGTTCGCCGAGATGTCTTGCCGAGAGCATGCAATCTTGCCGATAGGTTTTGGGAGCTCGGTATAACTTTTGTAGCTCATCGAAGTGTCTTACCGACTGTGTTGTGTCATGCCAATAACTGCATAGTGGTAATATCGCATCGGGGAGACACCGATGGTGTCTCATCGACATGCGATACCATTTAGACCACTTTTGACTGCCAAAGAATCCTACGTGGCATGTGATCGTCTAATTAGAGAGAGCTAAGATGAGCCTTTGACTGATTGACCAGTCCTGTGAAAGAAAGACAAACAGAGTGTGACCGGGTGGATTTTTTCTGGGAACATGTGGTGATTGATTGGCTCAGACGGTGTTTCAGATTGGTAAGGAGGTCCGATGGTGCTTCCAACAGGTTGTTAATGCGCAAAAAAGGCCAGAGCAGGCGGAAGGCCACTTCAATGAAGAAAGCCATGACTTAGAAGGATAGCTGTGGTGACCACTGATGACAGAGGCAGTTGGTATTAATGGCGGTATATCTTGGTGCATTCAAGGCAACCCTGAGAAGGAGTTTAAGGATGGAAACGAAGGCTTGAAGTAAATACTGCAGCAGCAAAAGATCTACAGATATTTTCTAGAAACCCTTCATCAGCATGGACAACAATGATTCACATTGAATGCACAACCGACTTTCTTCAAAAGATCGGAGGGTCGACCTTCATGTAGTGAAGTAGATATTTTGTAAAACCCTAGTGCAAGGGACATCACATTCAAGTTGATATATCCTGTATATAAGGCATGCTTGCCTCTTGGTAAAGGTTATAACTTTTGGAAGGAAAACAAAGCTTTGTTAGAAGGATTTAAAAGAAAGTTAGGACAGTTAGGAATTAGTCAGCTAGCAGGAGAGAGTTGCATCTTGATTTTGAGTAATAAGAGCTTCTCTTTGTCTTCTTGGTTAGCAGTAAGATTTTAGTACAGGCTGTAATGTATTCTCTAAGTTCTCTTAGTGTAGTTGGAAACAATCTGGAGCTTCAGATTCTCTGTACACTGGTGATTGTGCCAGATTTGTAAATATTGTTTATCTGTTTTAATAACAGTAGAAACAATCAGAGTTTAATCTACTTCTTATTGTGTTCCTGAATGATATTTGTCTTAATTTGATCATTCACTTTATGAAGTCTTCAAGGAATGAAATATTGTGTTATATTTTATTTAAATGGTAATTAAAATCTATCATGCAAATTAGCACTGTGAATGAAAGAGGCTGTGTGTCAATCACAAGCTTATCTTGTTCTGCAGTTTTAGTTTAAAATTCCTTGAAGTTAACAAGTCTGGTTAAGGTTGGATGAACTATTGTTCTTTTTCTGTTTCAAAAACTCTGACTTATCTTTTTATATTTCTTTAAAAACCCATGTATGAGTAGGTTTTATTTAATGTTTGATCTTAAAACAATCCAGAAGTTCAACACCAGTAGGCCCCTTGAATATTACTGTTGCATTGACCACTGAGTAACATCAACACAGTTGAGACCCAACTACAAAGACCTTGGGAGCTAAGGCATCAATGTGTTGCCTTTCTCTTTTAGGAGAAGCAGAGTAGGAATATTCTATTTGCATTGTTATGGTGCCAAAATTTCCATCAACAAGAACTGGCGCTAGAAGGAGGGGCTAGAAGGGAAAACTGGATAAACCTGGGTTTTCATCCCTGGAAAAGTCCCATAGAGTTCTTCGATCAGTTGAAAATCCATCACCCTTGATAGAACTCAAGACCCATATAAAATGCAAGAGTCATAAGATTGGGGCAACCATCATACCACCTTTATCAGCTCCACTCACTCCACTAGACTTTTCACCAATACCTCAGTGGATACCCATCAATCCACCATCCAATCCATCTCAATTGTCATTATAGCTAGTTCAAGCCATACAACAGCTGGCTCAACCACCACCACCGCCAATGGCATTCTTTTAGAATAATCCCTCTCCATTGGGGACTATCCCTGGAGGTTTTCACGACATGCCTAAGAACCCTGAAAAGTTATGCCCTAAATACATCCATGGTGAATCAAGGAGTGCTGAAGAACACATACAAGCTTTCAAGGATGCTTGTACCCGAGCTCAAATAGCTCATTATGATGTAGTTTGCAGGCTATTCCCTTATTCCTTAGGGGTCATGGCATACAACTGGTATCCTAATCTTCCTCAAGGCTCTATTTTGTCATGGACAGATTTGGAAAATGCTTTCATCAATCAATTTAGAGTCTATGTGGACCCAGCCAATCTGTATCACCAATTCGACACCATTAGGAAGGAGCCATGTGAATCTCTGCCCTTGTTCAATACCAGGTTCCAAATAATGCATAGGAGGCTTCAGGATCCCTATCTAGTTACCGAGGACAGTGCCATTCAGGCATACTTAAGGGTTATAGACCCTTTGCTGGGATTGTTCTTACAAAGAACTTATCTGCTAGCGGATATTGATACCCTATCCAAGGTTTATCATTTAGCCATTAAGTTGCAGCAACAGACCAACTCTCAAACAAGTTTGGGTGGAGGTTTCCTTTAGTAGGGTATCAGACGCCTAGTACACTCCCTTTATTCAATACTGTTCCAGGAATGTCTCCTTCCCACTATGGGCCTAGGTCTGAATTGCAGACTCAACCTCCTATTCCTTTATTTGCTAATAGGACCCCCGACCCTTTTCAACAACCACAGGTCCCTCAAGGTCCCCAAAGCCTTCATAACCAAGTTGGAACCACTAGCCATGTTGATCAGCCACTTATTGCTAAGGATTTTGAAAGTGAAAAGACTACTCAGCTTACCAATGAAGTAGAAACCTTAGAGAAAACACTGTCCCAAGTCACTAATTACATGGCTCAGCTTATGTTGAACCCCTCTCAGAATCAGGGTAATTACCCTAATCAAAATAACAAAAACCAGGGTTCTTATCAGAACAACAACAACTACAACCAAAGAGGTTATCAAAGCCAAAACAAAGGGTACAACCAGAGAACAAATAATATTAGGCAATGGAATACAAGGCCCAATAATGGTGGAGTTCCTCATAATTATCAAACAAATGAGGAGAGGTCACATACTGCAAATGTGGTCGATTTGAATTTCATGACTAACTGGTGTAGGCTGCGTGATATAGTGAGTCATTTGTAGGTAAATTTCCCTCAAATGGAGAAAGTTTTCAAAATGGCACATGAAGATGCCCACACATTCCAAGGCAATTCGAACAAAGAAGGTGACTCAATGGATACTGCCATGACTTATGAGCTCTTTGAGGAGGAGTTTTCATTCCCAAGACAAAAAGAAAATGAACCTGAGGAAGATTCATATGATGCCCAAGCCTTTCAGTCAAAAGGAGGACACTTCCTGAGAAATCAAAGTAAGGGTCCATTTACTACATCAACACCCCCTAATCACATGGTGCCCCAAAATCAAAGTGCTGATAACAATCCTTCTCCACCAAAGGGGCCATCTGACCTCCATAACAAGGGTAATCCCTATGCTATTTTCAAAAGTAATACAAGTTGTAACGCAAAATTTGACATTGTTTCTGAGATGTAGAAACATAAAACTTCTTTGTCATATTTTGACATTTTGAAGTTGTACCCTACTCAAAGGAAGATAGTGTTGAAAGCTCTGGAAAAAGCGGATAAGGAAAAAGGAAAGAGCAAGGTTACACCCCCTGCAGACATGAATGTAGCCTCATATAGAAGCAAGGTAGGTACTCCACCTTTCCTTTTAAGCTTAAGAATTTCTGGAAAGAACCTACACAACTGTTTATTGGACTCGGGGGCCTCAGGAAATGTCATGCCATTTTCCATATGCAAGAGGTTAGGATTAAACCCCATTCAAACCAATAAGAAAGTCATTCAGCTGGACAAAACAGAGGTCAATGTAGTGGGGGAGTTAAAGAACATACATGTCCAAGTTGGGTTTGATCTTAGGATCCTAACTAACATTGACATTCAGGTAGTTGATATCCCTGAGACCTATGGTATGTTACTAAGCCGAGATCTGATGAAAAATTCAGGGGGATCTCTCCCTGGACTTTTCACATATGTGGCTATCATGGAAAGGGATTCCTAATCAGATTAGGATTGAAAGTGAGCCTCGCCTCAAGCATATCATCACTGAGTACGATTGTCCCAATGAGGTAGCTTACTTTGAAATTGAAATAGGGGTTTATAAACAAGAAGAAATTCTAACCTTCTCGGTTCTCAATGCCAAGGACATTCCAAAACTAAAGTTCCCTGACCCCACAATTAATGAAAATAAACAGCCCTGATTAGAAAGCTGCAACAAGACCAACCGGTCTTAGGAGAAGACACTGATTTATTAAGTCTTTTACTCCCAAATTGGTGTAGGGTACACTATCAAAACCACTCTGAATTGACGCATCAACTCTATATGGACACCTTAAGTTGTATCCCTCAAGTTGAAAAGAATAGCCCAAGGCATTTTGAGACAGCTACAGACCCCTTTCTATTTGAAGTCCAAGAAGCAACAATGCTAACCAGGGATAGGGTGCCTTCAATAGGAGTTCTTTCTCAAATAGATCCCACCCCAGATATACTCTTGAATCAGCATGTTGATAAAGAGCAGCCCCGAGGTTTGTTTGATACCCCTACACTCATAAATGAAACAAAACTCAAGGAATCAACAAAAGGGACAAATGATTGCTAGGAAAATAACTAGAGGTCAGATGATACAACTAAGCCAGAATTGCGAAGTATACCTAGAGAATCTTTAGAGAATTCTTCCCCTGTGACTGGTCCCAAGGATCAGGAACTCCCACCTTTGGTTGATCCTATTCAAATACCTATGAAAACTTCAAAAGGATTACCCCCTGCTTCTGATCAGTTGTGGACCCTAACCTTTGATGGATGTAAGTCCAAAATCGGTTGTGGTGTTTGAATTGTACTAACTAGCCCGAAAGGGAAAGTTTTCTTTGCCTCTTACAGGCTGCAATTTGGGTGCACTAATAATGTAGCTGAATATGAAGCTTTGGCATGGGGACTAATGTTTGCACACAAGAAGAAAGTTACAGCCCTGATGGTCAAGGGAGATTCAGAAGTTGTTATCAAGCAAGTGCGCAGCTAGTATACCTACCATAATAAAAGGCTGGCAGCATATAGAAACATGGTATGGAATCTGATCGAAGATTTTGATGCATTTGGGATCAGCTTAATCCCTAGAGAAGAAAATCAGGTGGTCGATTCACTGGCTGTTGCTGCAAGCACCTTGGAGCCTATGCAAGGCTCCAAATTCAAAAGATTCTTAGTAGAACTTATGTCCACCCCAACTGTTCCTGACAATATCAAGAACTTCCAGGTCTTTGATGATGATCGACATATCCTTGCTTTCCTGGAAAGTTCAGATGTTTTTGAAGGACAGATTATAGATGAATCCAACAGGGATTAGGGAGATTGGAATCCTGAGGAATGTGATACAGAAGGAGTCCTTAATTTGAAAATTAATAGCATTCCCAAGGGAATGGTGGCATTGGAGAGAATTTTTGACTTAGATTTGAAGGCTCAAGAAAAGATATCAGCTGAAGGCAAGGGAGGTGAATATGAAATGGTTAACCTAATTGACTCGGGTCCTGAAAGGAATGTCTACATAGGGAAGGCTTTCCCTAAAGCAATTAGAAAAGACATATTGAGGGCACTAAAAAGGGATATTGCTGCGATTGCCTGGGGTTATCAAGACCTCCAGACATTTGATTCTTCTATCATTTCCCACACTATCCCCTTAACGCCCGAGGTTAAACCTTTCCGACAGAAGCAGTGCCCTATAAATGCTCTGATTGAGCCATTGATCTACAAAGAAGTTCAAAAGTTGTTGTCCGCAAGGATAATCTTCCCTATGCGCCATTCAACATGGGTGGCCACCCTAGTTCCAGTCCGCAAGAAAAATGGGGAGATCAGGCTGTGTGTTGACTTTAGAAATCTGAATAGAGCATCAGAAAAGGATAACTATCCGCTTCCTTCTCTGGATGAAGTTTTGCAGACTATCAATGGAGTGCAGATGATGTCTTTCCTGGACGGCTACTCTAGATACAATCAGGTGATGGTCAACTGCGAGGACAGGATGAAGATGATTTTCACTACCAAGTGGGGGACGTTCGCATACAGAAGGATGCCATTCGACCTGATAAATGTTGGAGCTACTTTCCAGCGTGCCATGGACATAGCTTTCAAGGATCTGATTGGAAAATGTATTATTGTTTACATAGGTGACTTAACAGTGTTCTCCAAGGACCGATTAAACCACGCTGCTGACTTGGCCAAGGTTTTTGAATGATGCATCCAGTATGGAGTCTCGTTGAATCCAAAAAAATGTGTGTTTGGAGTCAGAAAGGGCAAGCTTTTGGGACATATAATCTCTAAAAGGGGAATATCAATCGATCCAAACCGAGTCAAGTCCATTTTGAAGATCAACCGACCAAGAAGTAAGAAATAAATGAAGTCTTTCTTCGGGAAAATTAAGTTCGTGAGAAAGTTCATCACGGGCTTTGCAGAGATTGTAAAGCCATTAAACAAAATGATGAAGAAGGATGCCAGAACAGAGTGGACAAAGGAGGCGAAGGCCACATTCGCGCAGGTCAAGTGATCCATTTCAGAAGCACCCATGCTTGCCAACCCTGATTACCTCAAGCCGTTCTACATTTACTCTTTCGCCTCTGAGCATTCATGCACGACTGTATTAACTCAACGACAAGAAGAGGCAGAGGAGAGACCGATTGCGTTCATGAGCTCTCCATTCAAAAATGCAGAGATCAAGTACCCACCTCTGGAGAAGCAAGCCTTCGTGCTGGTTTGGGCCGTCAAGAAATTCCGACATTACATCCTTCGAAGTCAAGTCGTCACTGTAGTTCCTTATGCAGCTGTGAAGTCCCTGCTTATGCAGAGCGAGCTAGGAGAAAGAAGAGGAAAGTGGATGGCTATCTTGCAAGAATTTGATTTGGAGATACATCCCATGAAATTAGTTAGGGGCATGGGTTTATCTCAGTCCATGGCGAATGCTGGTGATAACATTGTTTGTCAACAATACACAATAGAATCCTTTTCCGATGATCCCTGGTATGTTGATGTTGTCCGCCTGATGCTTAACAATCGATGTCCGGACGGGATGAATTCAACTCAAAGGAGAGCTCTGAGACTAAAGAGTTCTCATTATATGTTCAAAGGAAGTTTGCTATACAGGAGGAACTTCGAAGGAATATACCTGAGGTGCCTTGATCATCAAGAGGCCAAGCAAGTGATCTCTGAGTTTCATGGAAAACATGGTACAGGTCATGGTTCTGCAGATTCGTTTGCACACTAGATTCTCCGATCTGGTTATTATTGGCCCTGTGTATTCAAGGACGCACACCAGCATGTGAGGACATTTCACACTTGCTAGGTTTCTGCACCAAGGGAACGTTATGCAGCCATGCCACTACAGCCCGTTTACGAGGTAAGGCCATTTGCCCAGTGGGCACTGGATTTCATTGGAGTGATTAACCCGAATTCCTCTATAGGACATAAATTTATCTTGACTGCTACTAATTACTGTATGAGGTGGAAAGAGGCCATACCTTGCAAAAACAACACAACCGAGGTAGTGATCAAGTTCCTCACCGAATGCATCACTACGAGGTTGGGGGTACCCTTCGCTCTGGTATGTGATAATGGTTCCGCTTTTCTTCTGCTGAGTTTATTTCTTGGGCCTGTGATCACAAGATCATCTTGAAGTATTCCTCAAACTATTATCTGCAAGGAAATGGAGTTGCAGAGTCTACCAATAAGAATCTCTTAGGGGTGGTTAAGAAACTATTAGAGCATAACCCTAGAGACTGGCACACCCAGCTTAGATTCGAATTATGGGCAGATAGGACTAGGATTAAGGCTGCCTTAAACACCTCACCATTCAAGTTTGTATATGGCCAAGAGCCTGTCTTTCCTATCCATCTGCAAATACCTATTCTGGAGTTCATGCATAAATTTTTCTCCAGTGACAATAGGATAGAGGTAAGACTAGCCGCTCTGTTAAAACTAGAAGAACAAAGAGATGCTACTTTACAACAGTTCTTCAGACATCAGTCTGTTGTCAAACGCTGGTTTGACAAAAGAGCCAAGATAAAAGCTTTTAGGATATCAAACCTAGTACTGTTATGGGATAAAGCCAATGAAAAGAAGGGCAACCATCAATAGTTTGACAAACTATGGCTGGGTCCTTATCAAATTGCTGAGATCCTAGGGGAAAATGCTTTCAGATTGAGTAGCTTAACTGGGGAGTTGGTTCCTTTTCCTGTTAATGGGTAGTTCCTTAGGCACTATTTTTAATCATGAGGGTTGTTAAATTTCTATTCTGTATATAAGTAATTTGTTGTTTTCTTTATGTAAGTAATTTATTTTGTCTCTTGTTTGTAGATAATCTGCAGTTGTGTATATAGCTTTTGTAGTTCGGTTTGTAAGAAATTTTTTCCTTTATATAAATAACTTGCTGCTCCTTGTGTAAGTAATTCGCTCTTTGTCTCTTTGTAGTTTGTTGTTCTTTGTTTGAGTTTAGCTTGCTGTTTGTATATTTGTTTCTATCTCCTTTTGTTTTATTTGTTTTCTGTTTGTTCTGCTCTTTGGGGGTTGAGCTGTTCTTTCCATCTGAAGCTACGGGTTGTTATCTGAAGCATACTTTGGTCATTAGGAGAGAAGTGGTTTAGATATTTTCAGGTTATCTGATTCGATGATTCAGTCCTAAATTATTTGTTTCATGTTTGTTTTCAATAAAGGTTGTGGAAAGTTTTTCATGAACAAGGTACCTGTTGCCTCTATTTCACCTACAGTTAAATTAGGCGAGATAATCAAATGTTAGATCTTCAGAGGCAAGTGGGATATTCACACAAGGGTAGGGACTCTACATCTGTTGCTAGGTCACGAGGAACTTGGTGGGAGAAGCTACCCTGGGAGTATTTGGCATGAAAAATATTCTAAGGAAAAAGTCGGTAGGACTCTCCTACTGTTTGGCCGACTGACTGTTTTTTTTTTTTCCATCTTGAGCAGGTCGTTGAGACCTAGTTTCTGTCATGCCAAACGAGCCTGCAGAGCCTATCACTATAACAGAAGGGGTTCGGTATGACCTCTCACCGCGTGGATTTCCTTGGCCGATAGGCCATTCAATCGTGATTCGCCGAGACTCTCGGCAACCAAAACCTTTGGGGAGACCTACAACATTCGGTGAGAGGTCCCAGCGAAGATTCAATCTCTCGCCAACGTGTGAAGAGTCTCAGAGAGAGGGATGCTTTCAGCAAAAGAGTTGGGGTTTCACCGAGAGGTCTTGGCGAGGATGAAGTCTCGCCGAAAGGAAGGGATGGACCTCAATGCAGCTGTCTTCGATAGGAGTCCTGTCGACAGAAAGAACCTCGGTGTAACTAGGGGACTTCACCGGAATGTCCTGCTGACAACAAATGTCTCACCGAGGGAAGAGTTCGCCAAAGGTTTTTTTGGCTCGGCATGAGGTCATGCCGAAGACTCAGTGTCTCCTCGACAGGAAAGGCGGCGTCACTAAAGCAAATGTCTCGTCGACATTCAGTGTCTTGCCGAAGGGGGAGAATAACTCAGAAAGAATGTAGGAGTTTGGAGAGAGTTGCAACGAAGGCAAAAAAAATGGAGCTTGACAAGAGTCATAGAGCTCGATATAGAGTCTCGGCGAATAGAGAGGGTCTTGCCGACTGCAAGGAGACCCCACCAAAACATGAAGGGCTCGCCAACTGATGATGTCGCCCGGAGGTCATGCCGACAACGGGAAGTCTTGGCGGTATAAGGGGTGTTAGCGGCAAGAGTCTCACCAAGCAGTGGAGCCTCCAAAATGGAAAAAGCAGTTTCGGCCAAAGGAAAGTTTCTCAGTGAAATGTCTTGTCGAGACGGAAATGTCACCCTGACTCAAAGAGCCTTCGGTGTGATGAAACTTTCGCTGAGATGTCCCGACGATAAGGTAGGGTCTCACCGACAACAGAGGAGCCTTCGACGTAAGCACAAGGAGCTCAGGAAGACTTCTTCCTGACCGACGGGAGTTAGGCCGAGAGCAAGGAAGTCAATCGAGGGTTCATACCTTGACGTGAGTCTTACCGAGCAGCGAAGCCTTCAGAACGAAAAGGAATTCGTCAGGAGGAGAGGGAGTTCTACGTAATGTCTCGGCCACATAAGGGGTCACGTCGACTGTAGGGGGGTCTCGCTAGGAGTCTTGTCGAAGTGAAACGAGGCGTGTGCTCGCCGAAGTTGAAGTGCCTTCGGCACAACCTCTTCCCGATAGAGGGATGTCTAGCCAACAACGACGGATGTACCAAATAAGAAGGATATCAGTGTGACTCATGGTCCTCGCTAAGACTTCTAACTGAATCTGTTTGCCTTGCTGATGGTTTTGGCGGTATCAACGCGACTTCTAAGGCTGTAGAGACACTTGATTGCATCGGCAAGACACTTTTAGTGTCTTGCCGAGATGCTTTTCCATTCAAAGGGATTTTTGACCAGCTGGAGGGCTCGCGTGGAGGGTGCTCGACAACCAGAGGGGTCTAAGGCGAACCGTGGCAGTCTTATCAGAACGTGGAATGCCAACGCAGGATGAACGCAACATGAATACAATATATATCTGTTCTGAGCTCGGGGGACATTTAATGCGGCTCTTCAACGAGGGACTCGGTAGCTGGACATGATGGATCAGAAGAATTAATGCTACAAAAGATCAGGAGAAGGCTTCTCCAAGAGCGGTTCTTCACACCGACACCAACAACAGGGACACGCAGGCCTCTGCAATTAATTCATAAAAGATCTGAGTTAAATCTTTTCCTGTACTGGGATATTTTTGTAAGCCCTAATGGGCCGATATCAGTCTGTATATAAGGCATTTTTTTCCTTTTTTGTAAGTAGTTCTGATTGCACACCCTGAGGAGTTAGTGATTTTCAATCAATCCTTTCTCAGTCAATGTATGTTTTTTGTAACTCAACTGGAATCTTGAATACAACACAAAATTTACCTTGAAAGTTCATGTTCATATTGGTATTGATTCTCATTTATGTATCTTTCTTTTGCACATGTAAGTCTATAACTGTGTTTTCACATTTCTGCATTTATATCTTAAGGTCGTGAAATTGATCTTTCCTTCCCAAGGTGTATGTGTGGGCCAAACCTATTAGGACTAAAGCATTAAATCAAAAAGAGGTTGTTCTGGGTATGTAAATCAATTGAATTCAAGCTTTCAAGTGTGTGTTTTGCTGTGTTCATTTCATGATTTCTCATTAATACGGTGTATCACCATAGGTTTAGTTTTTCCATTTTATGCATCTCTTCCCCTTTTCCTTTCGAAGAATCAATAGTTTAGGTGATACCCAAAGGAAGCTGGCATTCTCCGGAGGTTCACTTCAACCATAGGTGACCCACAGCCTTGGAGTGATCCCATGTTGCTCTAGAATGCTCAATTTCTTGTAAACTTTGCACAAGGTGCAATTCTAGGTGACAACAGTACCAAGTAAGTAGCATTCATCAGTTCCCTTGAATTTGTCACAAATCCTTAAAATCATCTCCTCTTCTAGTAGTGTATTTATCCTAGGGTGACAGTATTGTAAAATTTGAGTGAAAAATCCAACTTCCAAGTGCTCTTATGAGGTCCATTGTAGTTTTCAACCCAGATCAGCTATTAAACATCTGACATATTGAAAAAAGAAAATCAAAATTAAATGAAATATCTAAAACTCCAAAAGAAAAGAAAAGAATTATCAAAAGAAGAAGAATCAATATGAATAGGTGATTCCAGTATCTCTACCGGGGCTATGGATGCCTGTCTGGCAGTAGAGAAATTATGTGGGAGAACTAGAGGTATCTTCATTGGGGCTATGGACGCCTGACTGGCAGCAAAGCAATGCCCAGGATATCATTGCATGAAGGAAATCAACTCATGTAGCCCAAATTTTACACATTGTTATTCAAAAGATGGAGAACTTTATGAAAGGAATGATGCACTATCAAGCACACACATAGATTTAGGGGTAGCCATTGTTTGACCTACATTTGAGATTTTAGCTCTACCTTGCTTGTTCTAACTGACCTAACTGGAGTTGTGATGTTCATGAACCAGAAGTTCTGGGTAGCTGAATCCTTCAGATTCATGAAAATGGTTAAACCATTTTCCCAGCCAAGTCGCCATTTGTTATGCCTTGCATAACCACCCCACTTTGGTTTGGATCAAAATGGGTCCCCCTTTTCTTTTGGTTTCTTTGCTTCTGGTTACTTGCTTTCCTCTTTGGAATTCTTGGTTTTTTCCTTCTGATTTTGACTTTTGATCTATCTAATTTAATCTTGGTTCTGTCTCAACCTAAATTGGTTTTCCTTCTTGTTAAGAATTCACTAAAATAATTGTAAGCAATGGTGATTTTATTATAATATGTTTTATTTTCTATTGAGGACTAATGCAGACCTTCCTTTTTGCAGGGTTAAATCCTACACTTGATGATATTTCTTAGCTGGGGCTCGGTTGGAAGGCATTCCTCAATCCAGTTGGTCTTAAAAATTAGCTAAGGCAAAAATCGGCAAGACCCCAGAGATGTCACAGTGAGCGAAATTCATGTGCAGTCAACTATCGGCATGACATCAATCAAAGTCATGGTGACTAGGAGTTTTCTATCGGTAGGAAAAGGTTTCATTTCGGTGGGAGTCACCTTCTTTGCCAAAAGGTCTTGGCGAAGGTTTTAAGTCTCGTCAACAGTCAGCAAAGCAAAGCACTTTGGCAGGAGATTTCCTTCAGGAAGAAGTCTCGGCGACTTCTCTAGGTCTTGCCGACCACTGCCAAAGGGATTCATGTATCGACATAGGGCTTTCTCCCCGCCAAGAGGTCTCGGCGACTTCTCTATGTCTCACCGACCCCGATAAAAGTTATACCTTTTGGCGGGAGACTTTCCTTCAGAGGGAGGTCTCGACGAGTACATTTTGTCACGCTGACAAGGCACAAGGGGGGGGATCTATTGGTATGACCACAAGGAAGTCTTGGCGACACAAAAGTGTTTTCACCAGGAGTCTTACCGACACTGAAGGGTCCCACCAAAGGTCTATGGTCGGCAAAGGGTAAAACCTTCGGCATAATGTCTAGTCGAAGAGGTGAGGTTACAACGACACATGTGAAATGAAAGAATACATGTCGGTATGACTACAAAAGGGTCTTCCTAAAAGGAAAGGATCACTAAAGGATGATGCCTTTGGCAAAGTATCTTTTCGAACGGGGAAGTCACGTCGAAAGGCTCTAACTTGGGGTGACTCGAAGGGAATGCAACAGGTTCGGTAGGATGTCCTGCCGACCTAAGAAGGTCTTGGCAACAACAAAACTCGGTGCAAGGAAGCTTCGGTCGGTGTAAAGTCCCACCGACCGAAGAATGTCTCAGCGACATGGAGGAAGCCCGACGAGAGTGAAAGAGATTGACGAAGGGTCTCACTACAGGTGAAAGGTTTCACCGAAACAAAAGAGCTCGGGGAGAACAAATGGATGTTGCCATAGCTCTCGCCGATTGGAGGAAGTCTTATTGAAATAAAGAGGCATCGACGTAGCCGTTGGAGCTCGCTAAGAAGTCTCGGCAACCCCGAAGTGTCTTGCTGATGGAATCAAACAACTCGGTGGAGGAAGAAGACCTCGATATAAGGTCTCACCGATATGAAGGAATATCGGCATAATCTCTTGCCGAAATGAAACAAAGTCACCAGAGGATGGTTGGCTCGGTGTGATGTCTCACCGACCCAGCGGGTCTCACTGAAAAGAAGATGAGCTCGAGGGGCATTCACCATGACTTCTCGCCGAAGGTCATGTTTTCACCATAGGGTCTTGGCGAAGGAAGGGAGTCTTGCCAATAACAAGGGAAGGCTCAGTAAGAGAAGAAACTTTGGGGTAAGGTCTCCCCGAAACCATGAGGTCTCCTTGACAGAAAACAAGGCTCGCCCAAGGAGTTTGGCATCGCCGTAACTCTCGCTGATGCAGAACGAGCTCGATGAAAGAAAACAAAAGCTTGGCATAATGTCCTACCAACCTGATGGGATCTTCCTAATGCAAAGTTGGCTCGGTGAGAATGAAAAGGAGTTCGCTGAAACTCTTGCCGACATGAAATAACAGGCATCGGCAAAAGGGGATTCCATCGCCAGAGGGTCTTGGCGAGATCTTTATGTCTCACCGATAGGACGTGCCTCTAGGGAGAATGAACGCGTTCGCTGAAAGGAAAAGGAGCTCGCAGAGATGTCTTGGCGAAGGGACTTGGTCACACCGAAACATAAGGGAGCGAGCTCGGCGAGAACACGAGGAAATTGGGGAGACTCCATACGAGTGAGGAGACTTCTCTATGAGGTCACAACAATGAGCGATAGTCTCCCCGACATGAAAATGATGATCGCCATGGAATCTTGAGGTTCGCCGAGATGTCTTGCCGAGAGCATGCAGTCTTGCCGATAGGTTTTGGGAGCTCGGTATAACTTCTATAGCTCGCTGAAGTGTCTTACCGATTGTCTTGTGTCATGCCGATAACTGCATAGTGGTAATATCGCATCAGGGAGACACCGATGGTGTCTCACCGACATGCGATACTGTTCAAACCACTTTTGACCGCCAAAGAATCCTGCGTGGCATTTGATTGTCCAATTAGAGTGATCTAAGATGAGCCTTTGACTGATTGACTACTCCTGTGAAAGAAAGACTAACAGAGTGTGACCAGGTGGATTTCTACTGGGAACAGGTGGTGATTGATTGGCTCAGACGGTGTTTCAGATTGGTAAGGAGGTCCGACGATGCTTCCAATAGGTGGTTAACACACAAAAAAGCCCATAGTGGGCAGAAGGCCACTTCAATGAAGAAAGCCATGACTCATAAGGACAACTATGGTGACCACTGATGATAGAGGCAGTTGGTATTAATGGCGGGATATCCTGGTGCATTCAAGGCAACCCTGAGAAGGAGTTTAAGGATGGACACTAAGGTTTGAAGTAAATACTGTAGTAGCAAAAGATCTACAGATATTTTCCAGAAACCCTTCATCAGCATGGACAACAATGATTCACATTGAATGCACAACCGACTTTCCTCAAAAGATTAGAGGGCCAACCTTCATGTAGTGAAGCAGATATTTTGTAAAACCCTAGTGCAAGGGACAACACATTCAAGTTGATACATCCTTTATATAAGGCATGCTTGCCTCTTGGTAAAGGTTAGAACTTTTGGAAGGAAAACAAAGCTTTGTTAGAAGGATTGAAAAGAAAGTTAGGACTGTTAGGAATTAGTCAGCTAGCAGAAGGAGAGAGTTGCATCTTGATTCTGAGTAATAAGAGCTTCTCTTTGTCTTCTTGGTTAGCAGTAAGATTTTAGTACAGGCTGTAATGTATTCTCTAAGTTCTCTTAGTGTAGTTGGAAGCAATCTGGAGCTTCAGATTCTCTGTACACTGGTGATTGTGCCAGCTTTGTAAATATTGTTTATCTGTTTTAATAACAGTAGAAACAATCAGAGTTTAATCTACTTCTTATTGTGTTCCTGAATGATATTTGTCTTAATTTGATCATTTGATTTGTGAAGTCTTCAAGGAATGAAATATTGTGTTATGTTTTATTTAAATGGTAATTAAAATCTGTCCTGCGAATTAGCACTGTGAATGAAAGAGCCTATGTGTCAATCACAAGCTTATCTTGTTCTGCAGTTTTAGTTTAAAATTCCTTGAAGTTAACAAGTCTGGTTAAAGTTGGATGAGCTATTGTTCTTTTTCTGTTTCAAAAAATCTGACTTATCTTTTTATATTTCTTTAAAAACCCCTGTTAGAGTAGGTTTTATTTCATGCTTGATCTTAAAACAATCCAAAAGCTCAACACTAGTAGGCCCCTTGAATATTACTGTTGCATTGACCACTGAGTAACATCAGCACAGTTGAGACCCAACTACAAAGTCCTTGGGAGCTAAGACATCCATGTGTTGCCTTTCTCTTTCAGGAGAAGCAGAGTAGCAATATTCTGTTTGCATTGTTATGGTGCCAAAATTGCCATCAACACACTACTGCAACTTGTAACGTCTTTTCATTTATGCCTTCAAAACAACATAACTCCATTGAAAGCTTCTCTCTTGCTTTTCCTTATCCTCTTGTATGAGGGTTTCTTCTTTGATGCCACAGACTTGACAACCTATTGGAATCTCTCTATTTCCTGCAAAAACAACATTATAAAAAGGATTATAAAAATCATGAGCCTCTAAAGACTCTTCATCACCATCTTCTCCTGGTGCAACAAATTTCTTCTTCTCGATCAAATTTTCATATTCATCTATCAACAATTCATCTATCCTCCTCATTTCCTCTGTCAACAAAGTGACATCCTCGTCTTCACCAATGTGTTCATCAAATGTAGGATTCTTCAAATCCATCACCACATCTTCGTGCCCTGCAACTTCACAACCTTCTACAACTAATCTTCTCTCGGCCTCATCTTCAATTCTTTCTTAATTTGTAGGTACTTTACAATGCACCCCATCTTTGCCACATTGCATGCTTCCTTCTTGGCATACTACTGTCATTTGTCTCCATTGTTTCTTATCTTCTCTCATTATTTGCAAGGTCTTATTCTAAACCTTCTTCACAACTTCAAACAAATCACTATGAGACCAAGTTGTCTCTATGGGTACCTCCTGGATGGACACATTATGTCCCTTCATTCCCAAGCTTTTCTCAAGGGAATCTAATTTCACTTCAATCTCTTTTAGCTTTGCAATCAACTTCTTTTCTCTCGTCTTTTCCCAATACTCTTCCCAAAATAGGCTTATCACTGGTCTCTGATGAGGTAAAAATAACCTCATCATGATAATACCATGAAGACCTGGTTCATACATGCAAATCTCTATCCTCTGCCAATTAATTAAATTTTAGGAGAAATAATTGCTTAATTTTAGTGAGAAATTGTATAAACTTTATTTCTTTTGATTTCTTAAAGTAATTTGCCAATACAGATTTAATGGGTTGTTTTAAGTATTTTGTAGATAATAATCGGTCAATCAAAGTTGCAGATTGAAGCATCTGGCTGGCACGTGCTCTAGAACAGTTAGAAGATATATGCTAGAAATATGCCCCAGAATTTCAAGGTGATGGACCGAAGATGTAGTTGTTCTTAAAGTTGTTATTTTTGTTATCCTTTGAATTAAAGACTTTATGGCTTGACTTGAGCCTCTTAAATATTGTGTAATGGGATTAAAGATATACGAGTTATTCGTAGATCTGTTCTAGATATTTTCAATGGTTATCTATACCATCTGAAAAATAGGATATAGTTATAGTTTCTCTATAAAAGATATGATCTTTAGAAGTAAGATATACAGTGAAAAGTAATGTTATACTATTAGAATGTTTCCAAGGTTTATGAATAAAGAGATTGTTATCTAAAATTCTGAGTTATGAGTCATAGATGATAACTATGATTGATAGAAGTGTTTCTGAAATAGTTGTGAATGTGAGCTGATAATGAATGTTTTAACCCACGAGCTGGCCACTCGACGGGAGTAGATAAGTGTTCTCTTTTATTATAATGTTGTTCTATAGAGAGTCATTAAGTTTACTGTTATGAAATTTTAGTTTTGAAGTATTTTTTATCTTTTCACTTCCGTAGTTTCTGTTATTAACTGTTAGAATTTTTATTGTTAAGAAAATGTTTTATGGATTGCTATAAGTTTTTCTGCTTTTATAATTTTTTAGCTTCTTATTTTAGTCTTTTCTGTGCTTTTCAATTTAGTTATTATGCTTTCTAAATTAGTTTACTTATGCTTATAGTTCAAGCATTTTCTGTTTTCTTAGGAATAAATTACTTTGCAATTTTATAGTTAGACAGTTTGAAGTTATAATTAATCTTAAGTTGTTCTTAAAAGTTAGGAAACCTAAGGGAGATACTCTAGACTTCTTCTATTGTAGATTGCCTTGAACACTACCCGGTCGACAAATTGAATATTATATTCTAAAGTAATGGGACCTAATGATAGCCTATCACTTTTTGGCACCGTTGTCGGGGACCCCTTAGCTTCTTTTGCTTAAGTGTTAATAGAAGACTCTTAAAATACCTCTTTTAGGCCAAAAATACTATCTGTGGCTTCCTTTTCTGCATGGTCAGGAAAAGAGGCCCTCAAGGATGATTTATACCAAAGACCCCCCCAAAATACGTCCCAGTTATACATAGGGAGGCCCAAGGCTCAGAAGACCATTCTGCTAACGAATTACTTGAGCCTAACCCACCCGAGGCTTTCCACTGTCTCCCAAAAGATCATCCTGGAGTGCAACCTATTGTTGACGAAATTATTTTTGAGGAGTATATTCCTCTAAACATCATGGGAGATCAGAGGGAAGAAGCTAACCATAATGATGCCAACCGTAATAATAATGATCCTCCACTACCTAGAACATTCACTTATCCTATTGCTTTGGATGCAGATGATGATACAACGATGAAAAACATCTCTCCAGCTTTCCTTCCAACCTTTCGTGGTTTATCTTTGGAAGACCCAGACCAATTTCTCTTTGAATTTAAAGTCCTTTGTCAAACCTATGACTATAAAAATGACAACCATAAATTGAAGTTGTTTCCTTCTACTTTGAAGGATTCAACCATGCGTTGGTTTATGGGACTACCATCTGGGAGTATTACAACTTGGGAAGAAATGGAGACTGTGTTCTTGAATAAATATCAAAGTTATTGTAGGGTGAGTGATCATAAGGAAGAGTTGTTTAAACTTTGGCATAATGAGGATGAGAGTCTAGAGGATTATTTGGATAGGTTTCTTTTCTTATCTAAATGATGTGGGGAAACGACCATTAGTGTTGAGATTCTCAAGACTATATTTCTTAAAGGACTTGATGATGATGCAAGAAGTCTTTATTTAATGGGAAAAGGTGATGTGTCTCAGTTAAACCTTGAAGACATATGTGATTTGTGTCGCAATTTTTCACGTACTCGTGGAGGAATCCGAAAAACAAATATTTTCAAAGGGAATAACGAGATAGGTAAACTTCGAGAAGAAATAGAAAATATTAAGACAAATATACTTGTCCAATTGAACACTATGTTAGATGGTATACAAGCAAAGACACGTAACCCTGAGACTTTGTCAATCTATTGTACTAGGTGTCGAAATAAACATCTTTTACGGGAGTGTCCTTTAGACAAGGTTAATGTTTGTAAACTTTGTGAGCAAAGCCACCCTACCAATCAATGTGAGCTTCTTACTGATCTTAAGAATACTAAGAAAAAAACTACTTAGGTTGAAGAAGAAATAAATGTGCTAAATCAACGCCAGGGAGGTAATTTTACTTATGGGCAGAATTCCAATCCTGCATGGAGGCCCCAGAATAACTAGGCTGGTAATCAATGGCCTTCATCTTGGAATCAACCCTATCCTCCACAACCTACTTGGGGAACTCCTTATTGGGGATCTCCTGAATGGGCAAGTCAATCATGGGGAACTCAGCAGTGGCCAAACCAGTCACAACAATAATGGTACCCACAACACATTGCTCCCCAATGGAATCAAGGACATAATCAATTTTATACTGGTCCTAGGAGGAATCAACAACAGAATTTGTTACCACCACCTCAGAATATTCCTCAGACTGAGCAGGTAAATCAACCTCAACTTCCAACACAACCACTTCCCAATCCAAAGAACAATAGACAAAATACTTCAGTATATACTACTGAGCAAGATAATGTCATAGGACTTAATGCAATTCATTATGGAAATGTTCAGTTACGTTCTGGTAGGACACTTCAATCACCCACTATTGAGGAAGTAGTGGACAAACCTATTTCTCAAAATTTTGAGAAAGATACTACACTACCCACGAATATTAATGAGTCTTTAGCAGCAGGAGCTGCTGATTTACCTTGGGAGGAGGGAGGT
Organism: Sequoia sempervirens; assembly: GCA_007258455.2. Classification (NCBI taxonomy): domain Eukaryota; kingdom Viridiplantae; phylum Streptophyta; class Pinopsida; order Cupressales; family Cupressaceae; genus Sequoia; species Sequoia sempervirens. The sequence continues at coordinate 91,841 of VDFB02081593.1, forward strand.
CAGTCTTTGACTGAGTTTAGTAAAGATATCCCTTCAAAGGAGAAAAATCAAGCACCATTTCCGGAGCGTCTGAAATCAATAATTCTAAAAGATACTCTGGAAATGACATTAGCTTCTGAAATTGCATTAATTTATGAAATTAAACAATTGCAAATAGAGGTTCCTTTGCTGCAAGCAATAAAGGAAATTCCTGAGTTAAATCAATTGATCAAACAACTGTGTATTAGAACTCCAAGAAGGAAACCAAAGAAAATAAACACTGTGCATATTGATGGTTATCTAGCTAATTTTTTGTCTAGAAAGACTGTTGCTCCAAAATATGATGATCCTGGGAGTCCACTAATTACTATTAAAATTACAGAGGTAGCAATACCTAATGCATTGGTGGATTTGGGAGCAGCTATTAATGTAATGACAGTGGATGTAATGGAGAAATTAAGTCTTACTGATTTAAGTCCTACAACTACAATCTTGCAGATGTCAAATCAATCTATAGCCATTCCAAAAGGTGTTATAAAAAATGTTCTTGTTAAAGTTGATGGATGGGAATATTCAGTTGACTTTCAAATAATCCATTCGCTTACACCTAAAGATAGTTATCCAATAATTTTGGGAAGACCATGGTTGGCTACTATCGCTGCTAAAATTGATTGTCGAGAAGGAGGTATGACCATTTCACATGGTCTAGATAGTAAACATTTGTTTTTATATCCTCCTGCTAAACCTACTAAATATAATAAAGTCTGGGTTGATGAACCGGAAGAATTTAGTGGGCAAGACAGTCTGGCCTCCTTGGCCATGGTAGTGATTAAACAACATGGAGAAGAATTAGAGGATGAGTTAGTGAATGAGGTTGCACATTTGGCTATAGGTTCGAGTGAAGAAGTAATAGAGGATGTACCATAAATTTTGGGACAACCAATTGATATAAGTGGGATGGAATAGAATTATGTTACCATGGGGATGCCTAGTCCCTTGGCTAATATGATTCCTAGAACGAGTTATTTCTTTGATGATATTACAAGATTTCACAGACTTATACGGTCTCATATTTTTCCTCTCAACACTTTGTTACGACCAATACATATTGTCACTTCAGCCTATCCAGGAACAAAAAAAATTATGTTGTTACTAGGAAAAACTGTGAATGTCAATAGTTGGTTGATAGAAATACAAGAGGATAAATTATTTAATGTGCTTGTAAAAAGGTCTAAAGATTTTTCTTGGGACTATATAAACATGAGGGGGATTCACTTGAGTGTTTGTACTCATCACATTTATACTAATCCTAATATAAGACCTGTTCGTCAACCACAGAGGAGACTCAACCCTGCATTAAAGGATCTTGTCAAAATAGAGATTGAGAAACTCCTTCGTGCAAGATTTATTTATCCTATCTCAGATAGTAAGTGGGTGTCACCTATGGTAGTTTTACCAAAGAAAAATGGCAAGTGGAAAATTTGCGTGGATTATAGAGAACTTAATAAAGCCACCTTTAGAGATTATTTTCCCTTACCATTTGTTGACCAGGTTTTGGACAATTTGGCTGGGAGGAAATATTTTTCTTTCTTAGATGGATTTAGTGGTTACAACCAAATTCAGGTAGCACCAGAAGACCAAGATAAGACAAAGTTTACTTGTCCTTGGGGTACATATGCATACTAAGTTCTTCCTTTTGGACTTTGTAATGCTCCAACGACTTTTTAGAGGGCCATTTTGGCTATATTTGTAACACTTGTCAATGATTGTGTAGAGGTTTATATGGATGATTTCACAGTATATGGGTCAACCTATGATGAAGCTCTTCAAAACCTGGATAGGGTTTTGGAGGTTTGTGAGGAAAACTTGTCCCTTAGCCAAAAAGTGTTTAATAATGGTGGAACAAGGAATAGTCTTAGGCCATCACATTTCCTCGGAAGGAATAAAAGTTGATCCTAAAAAAATTGAAGTCATACAACAATTGACTGTACCTCAAACACAAACAATGTTGAAGTTTTCTTGGACATGCTAGATATTATAGAAGGTTCATAGAAAGCTTTAGTAAGATAGCAGCCCCTATGTTTTCTCTCCTCCAAAAAGATGTGGAGTTTAATTGGATGTCTGAGTGTCAACAATCATTTGAAATGATAAAAGAAAAGCTTGTCTCTGCTCCTGTACTACCAAATTGGAGTCTTCCCTTTCACATTTATGTTGATTCTTCGGATGATGCAATTGGTGCAGTATTAGGGCAAGAAGATGAGGATGGGGGTAAATATGCCATATTTAGCAAAAACCTAACATCTACTGAGAGAAATTACACAACAATAGAAAAAGAATTCTTAGCGGTGATTCATGCCATCAAAAAGTTCCATAATTATATTATAGGACATAAAGTTACAGTTTATACAAATCACTCAACTATAAAGTATTTAATGAATAAACCTGTCATTAATGGTCGAATAATGAGATGGTTACTACTTCTTCAGGAGTTCAATTTGACAATACTTGACAAGCCAAGGAAATTTAATGAGGTGGCAGAATTTTTATCTCGAATCAAACAAGAAGAGGGTGATTGAGCACTTGTACAAGGTGAGTTCCCAGATGAAAATTTGTTTGCTTTCTCTATAAAGGTTCCTTGGTTTGTTGATATTGCCAACTATTTAGCTACTTATGAAGTACCTCATAAATTTACATCAAAAAAAAGGAAGCGACTTATTCGAGAGTGTGCACCATTTAAATGGATTAATGGGATTTCATTTCGTTGTGGACCTGATATGGTTTTGAGAAGATGTGTCAGGGCTGATGAAACTTATAGTATTCTGAGGACCTGTCACGATGATCATTCAGGGGGTCATTATTCTGCAAAAAGAACTTCTCATAAAATTTTAGGTGCTGGATATTATTGGCCTTCAATGCATAAAGATGTTAAAAATTATGTTTGTCATTGTGATGAATGCCAAAGAGTAGGAAGACGAACTGCTTCGATAGAAATGCCTTTGCAGCCTTAGGTAACTTTGGAACCATTCAAAAAATGGGGGTTAGATTTTATCGGCCCCATAGATCCTTCCTCTCAAGGGAAAGAATATATATTAGTTTGTACCGACTATCTAAAAAAATGGGAAAAAGTTCAAGCTTTACAAGTTGCGTTGCTTATTTTCTCTATAACAAAATTTTTCTTCGATTTGGAGCCCCCCGAACTATTGTTACAGATTAGGGACCTCAATTTATGTCCAAAGTTCTCCTAGCATTTACGAACCATTTTCAGGTGAGCCATAAGAAGTCATCCCCTTATCACCCTCAAGCAAATGGTCAAGTAGAGGTGACTAATAGGGAGTTAGAAAACATACTGACAAAAACTATCTCTTTAGGAAGAAGAGATTGGGCTAGGAAATTGCCTAAAGCCGTTTGGGCGTACAATACAACAAGGAAATATAGAACTGGATTCAGTCCCTATGAGCTTGTTTTTGGAAAGAAACCTCTTCTTCCCATTGAATTTGAACTTCAAACCCTACGTACAGCTATGGAGTTGGGTCTAGATTTGAAACGATCTCAAATAGAATGAGTTTTACAGTTAAATGAGTTGGACATGCACTTCATTTGGATGTTGTTCATCAAACGAAATTAGTTCAACATGAATGGAAAGTTTGGCATGATAAATATATTAAAGAGAGAGAATTTGATAATGGTGACTGGGGCTTTGCTATTCAATTCAAGATATAAAAACCATAAAGGAAAACTCAGAACTCATTGGCTGGGGCCATATGAAATCTCCAAGGTTTTATCGAATGGCATAGTTCAAATAAAACCTATTGATGGTGATTTACGAACTCTCTTAGTTAATGGTCATCACCTACGTATTTACCATAAACCAGTTAATAAAGAAGAATTTACAAAGCTGGTAGAAATGCAAGGAGAGATCCAATGCATTGACTCTACCAAGGAAGAGTCTATTTGATTTAATGTTTATATGTTATCTAAAAAAAAAAAAAAATTGATTGAAAATTAATGAAAATTGTAATAAAAAGACATGTGTATCCAATCTATTTTCAAAGAAAAAAATTTTTCATATATTTTTGGACTTAACATGTGTTTTCATTTTGCAAGACCTCTCATAAAGGAATAACAACTTCTAGAGAACCATTCCAAGATGCTCTAAAACTTGATCATTCAGTTGGCCAGTGCTCCGGAACTTGATGGTCTGAACGCCTGATGCTCTGAAACCCACTCTTCAGCCTACCATGTTGGAAGGATGTTCTTGCGGAATGATATTTAACTTCTAAAGTTTGAGTTAAGTGGTGTTCATTATCTTCTTCTCTCCAGTTGTTGCTCTAGCTGCATCTTTCGACTATGCTCCAAAACTTTCATTTGGTTGTTGCTCTAGTTGCATCTTTCAGAGACTTTCATTTGGTTGCTGCTCTGGCTGCATCTTTCGATGATGCTCCAGAACTTTCATCTAGTTGCTGCTTCGGCTGCATCTTTCAATGATGCTCCAGAACTTTCATTTAGTTGCTACTCCGGATGCATCTTCCGATGATGCTCCAGAACTTTCATTTGGTTACCATTTCAGCTACATCTTTTGGCGATGCTCCGAAACTTATCCATTTTCCAAGCTCCTAATGCATGCCTTACGCGTGCTCCAAAACTTTAGCCACTTTCTTTGTCCGAATGCATGCTTTATGCATTCTTTGGAACTTATTTATTTTCATTTCACCAACTCCTTTATAGAAATTTTTTCAAATCTTTTTCGATGCTTTGATTATCGTACCTTGGTACACACGCCTTCTTTTTCCATTATAAATAAAAGCTGCTGTAATAGCCTATCTTCATAATGACTTTGTCATCCATGAGCTTCCTTATTCATGTCATAATAATTATACCGTCACCTTAGCCAATACCCTTTGCATCATCTTGTTAAATTGGTAGAGGTATAAGATCTTCAAGCGATCATGGAATGGAAGTAAGTACAAATTTTTGCTTTAACAAAATATGATTGATTGGCAAGAGTTTCCTTTCCCAATTTAGTAAATTGAGACAGTTGGTGATTAATTGTTAAGTATGCTACTCTTTTTGTGGCCCTTCATGAAAATTAAAATTATTACACAGCAAGCTCCGAGCAAGAGTAGAGTAAATGATTACAGTCTGATCATATTTTTAAAAAATATCAGTGCACAAGTCCTTGCAATTATTGAATTTTTCAGCAGGGTGGTAAGCAAGAGAGAAAAAAATGGGCGGTACAAAGAAGAAATCTAAATCGGCTTCTGCAGAAAATTTATTGGGGTTAAGTAACATCTCTCAGCTATTTGAAGAAGTGAGTTGGTTAGATTTTTTCAGAAAATTCGAAGGGTATAATGAAAAGCTAGTGGATGCATTTGCGGAAAATTACTCTAATGGTCGGGTGATTCTGCATGAGAAGCGTTTCAAGGTGAGTTCAAAAATTATCTCTTCTATTTTAGGGTTAGAAGATTCTGGCATTAAAATATCTGAAACCACACAAACCACATATTAGAAATTATCAGAATTATTCCTTAGATAGGGAGATCCTCAACCCATGATAGATGTCAGTACTAGGGGACAAAATAAGGGGTTTCAGTGAGCTTCTATCTTAGAACCCTAGGGTACTGTTGTTGCATGGATTATTAGATATTTTACTTGTGAAGGTCAACTCACCACTATGGTAGGACCAACATTCTGCATGTTAACACATTTGCGGCATGGGAAGGAAGACCCTACTCTAAGGGTTAATTTGCCTCATTTCTTGAATGATTCTATTAATTATTCAATATAGAGATAGAAAACTGGTTTAGGGCCATTAAAACATCATGGGTTAATTCAATTGATTTGTAAATATCATTTCCGTAAGAAACTTAAAAGAAAATGGGAATTTTTTTTGGGGAAGTTTGAATTAGGAGAATCTTCAAAACAAGTTGCTTCACCTTTCGGAGCAACTTCCTCCAAAGACCCTAAGGCTCCTAAACCCCAAATTCCTACCATAGTTGGTGAGGAAGTGCCATAATTTAGAAATAATGAGTTTGAAACTCTGGCCCAGATAAAAGATGTAGAGATAGTGAATCCAAATGTGGATACTCACCCTGTTAAGAAGAGGAAAAGAAGAACTATTCTTCTAAATGATCCAACTATTTTAAATTACCAAGATACTCCTCCTTTAAGGTGGAGTAAAAGATTATCCTCTGGATCTGCAGAAACCCTAGCATAGAGTAAAGAGAATAGGTCAAAATCTAAAAAGTAAAAGAAAAACTTGGAAACTGAGGAGTTAATTCACCACTCTTCAGAAAAAGAAATGTCTATTGAAGAAGTATATTTTCACTTGGTATCTAAAGAAGAAGCTGTAGAACAAGAAAAACAGGAACCATAAAGGGGACAATCTCCACTTCTTATGGAGGTTGATGACAGTATATTAGGAAATTTGTCTCCGGTTATTAATAAAGCTGTTGAAATTGTTGAAACTGAAAATATTAACATAGAATTGGAAAAATTGAAATTAGAGATAGAAGAGTTAAGAAGTCAGCTGCATGAAAATAAGGAAAAGATGGAATTACAACAAGAGGAAATAATGGTGTATAATGCTATAATAAATAAAAGAGATCAAGAAATTCAGGATTTAAATTTGGAAATGCAAGGAAAAGATACATCTATTAGTGAGCTGCAAATGCAAATTCAGAATTGTAATGAGGAAAATAGGATACACAGGGATGGATTAAATAAAGAAATTCAAAATTTTAAAGGAAATTTTATGCTCATGTTTTCAGCCTTTGAAGAGGAAAAGAAAAGAGAGAAGGAAGAATTAAATGCTTCTCTTAGCAAGATTATGGAATTAGAGTAGGACTTGCAGGAAAGCACAAGTAAACCAATGATGAAATCCAAAGAAGTTCAAACTGAGCCAACAGTAACTGAATGGTTCCAAATTTAGATTCCTCCATTATTAATGAAATGGATGGAAGGTTGCTATTTCCTAAGGAATGCACAAGTTGAGAATAATAGATTGAAAATGGAAATGGTGTTATTAAGAGAAGCATTTCATAAAGCGTATAAGGGGAAACAAGATGCATGTCAAATAACTGAATTTCTTCTATCCTATAGGAGACCATCCAGATTGTATTCTATGTTTTTGAATGAACAATGTTTAAGATGGAAATTGCTTAGAATTTACAATGATCAACCTTATGAACCTAATGATAAAGAATTTGTTAAAACATTTGCAGACTCAAAGCCTGAGGAGAAAGATATGCTCTGTGAATTATTTACCCATGATCTTTTGTTAGAAAAAATTACTGATTTCTTTGTTAATATTCTTATGGGGGAATTGCAATTAAGATCTCTATTGTCTACTATGCAGAATCGAATCTATTGGTAAGAATGTAATAAAGAATATGTTCAAGCGGAGAAAAGTATAGGACTTCAAATGAGATCTCCAAATAGTAGACCAACAGCTTTTAAAAAGACATTTGTAGCTCTTTTGTTGGATGAGAAAATGAAGGAAAGGTATGATGATAGCCTTCAAGTTTGTTATAATCATTTCATAGAACAGGGGAAAAAATTGGTTGGCAGGGCTTGGCATGCATGTGAAGAGAGATACACTCCATTGCCTATATATCTAAAGAAAAGAGAAGTGATCTCTCCTCTTGGTCTCAGATGGTCCTTCAGAAGAGCAGATGCTTTGGCCAAAATTTTAGGAGATCTCATAACAAAATGGATAGGAATGAGGTATAAACCTCCTTTACTGCTATATCCATCCCCTTCTTTTCATATTAATACAGATCAAGATGACAGAATTTTCAATGAATGGAAACGAGGAGTTGCTTTTCATGGAGGTTTCCACAATTCCCCTATAAACTTTGATGTCACAACAAAAGATTTGTATGATATCAGTGCAAAATATGAAGGGGGTAGAGGGCAAAGTTATAATAAGGGGATAGGAGGACCTACCAAGAACTAGGAAGGGGAGCATATGATGAGGTAAAAATAACCTCATCATGATAATACCATAAAGACCTGGTTCATACATGCAAATCTCTATCCTCTGCCAATTAATTAAATTTTAGAAGAAATAATTGCTTAATTTTAGTAAGAACTTGTATAAACTTTATTTCTTTTGATTTCTTAAAGTAATTTTCCAATACAGATTTAAAGGGTTGTTTTAAGTGTTTTGTAGATAATAATCAGTCAATCAAAGTTGCAGATTGAAGCATCCAACTGGCACGTGCTCTAGAACAGTTAGAAGATATATGTTGGAAATATGCTCCTGAACTTCAGGGTGATGGACCAAAGATGTAGTTGTTTTAAAGTTGTTATTTCTATTATCCTTTGAATTAAAGACTTTATGACTCAACTTGAGCCTCTTAAATATTGTGTAATGGGATTAAAGATATACGAGTTATCTGTAGATTTGTTCTAGATATTTTCAATGGTTATCTATAACATCTAAAATATAGGATGTAGTTACAATTTCTCTATAAAAGATACGATCTTTAGAAGTAAGATATACAGTGAAAAGTAATGTTATACGGTCAGAATGTTTCCAAGGTTTATGAATAAAGAGATTGTTCTATAAAATTCCTAGTTATGAGTCATGGATGATAACTATGATTGATAGAAGTGTTTCTGAAATAGCTGTGAATGTGAGATGAGAATGAATGTGTTAACCCACGAGCTGGCCACTCGATGGGAGTAGATAAGTGTTCTCTTTTATTATAATGTTGTTATGTAGAGAGTCATTAAATCTACTATTATGAAATTTTAGTTCTAAAGTATTTGTTATCTTTTCACTTCCGTAGTTTCTGTTATTCAGTGTTAGAATTTTTATTGTTAAGAAAATGTTTTATGGATTGCTATAAGTTTTTTTGCTTTTATAATTTTTTAGCTTCTTAGTTTAGTTGTTTCTATGATTTTTAATTTAGTTATTATGCTTTCTAAATTAGTATACTTACGCTTACAGTTCAAGCATTTTATGTTTTCTTAGGAATAAATTACTTTGCAGCTTTATAGTTAGATAGTTTGAGGTTGGAATTAATCCTGAGGGAGATACTCCAAACTTCTTCTAATGCAGATTGCCTTGAACACTACCCAGTCGACAAATTGAATATTTTATTCTAAAGTAATGGGACCTAACGGCAGCCTATCAATAAGCAGAGGCACACCAAAATTGTAAGGGAAGAAAAAGTAATCTTACCCAAACAGGCACAACATCTATGGGTTAATAATGCTAAATGCATTAATTATTAATGATAAACATAATAATGATAAATGAATTTTGGAGTGTTTATAATGATAAATGTGTTAATTAAATCACACTTCCGCCTTTGTAAATTGCAATTAATTAGGCTTGTAAATACAATTTTTAGGCAATTAGAGGCTTAATTAAGTCCATTTAAATTGAGGGGACCCAAATAAAGTGTGAAAATGTAAAGTACATTTTTCTACAATACACTTACATTTCCAAAGTTTTGCCTGAGCTAAGACCTGAACATGTACAATCTTGGAGTCTCAAACACTATATGCATTTTCATACCTTTAAGCCTTCAAAAAATTTACATCCTTGGTTTATGGTGCCCTCGCCCTTGTCCTACTAATTTCACTCCAAATTTCAGTCATAGCCTTATCTTTGTAACCTTTGTGCAAACTTGTTTGTTGTTTGTAAGAATTTTTTCTATTTTCATCATCATCATTTGTATTTATCCTCATTGTATGAACACATAATTGTCTTAAATATTGTAATTAATTTATGAACTTCAAAACCTAGTGCTGCATATCAAATACTCTTATGAGACATAGTTATAGACTCATGGATTCTGTCAAATATCAGATATAAGACAAGTCTAGTTAGGATACCCCCAAGCTAGACAATGTAATGCCCAACTAATGCCCAGTCAACTTAGTGTTAAACACAAAATTCAAAGGTGGTTCCTAGCTAAAGGGTGCTGGCAAGAAGTTGAGTCCACTTTTTGGCCAAAAAGTGGAAGTGTTTTCCCTAATTTTCAAAATTTGTCACATTTGACCTTAAAATTTGAAGCACTTAGAGATGGAATCTTTAAAAAAGTCACTAGTCATAAAATGTAGTACTCGAAGTCTAGTTTCCAAATATGTAATTTATTTTAATACCCAAATGATACAAATTGATTTTCAATGGGTGTTTCTAAAAACCATTGTTTAAAAGTCACTTTTTTTTATACTATACCATGCATGTGTACGCCATCCATGTTTTGACCTAAATAATCATATTTTTCTAAATCCTTTTGGGAAAATATTTTTAACTCACTTAAGCACGTTTTCCATATTTTTGTAATTTTTATTTGAATAACATTTTTGCATTTAAATTTTCAGCCCATATTGGTGTTTTGAATAACGTAAATCCGCAGCATAAGATGACCCTAAACTTATCATTTTTATTTTTTTCAAATTGAAAATAATTTTTAAAATTACATTTTCCATTAAAATTTATTTTTCAAAATTTATTTAAATAAAAGTTGTTTAAAATACTAAAATTCATGATAATTCAAGTTTACATGAACTCTTTCATTAGAAATTAATTGAAAAATAGAAAAATAATCTAATTCAATTTTTTTTTACATATATAGAATCTAAACTATCTCATCTAAAATGGGTTTTAATTTCATAAAATAATTCTAAAAAAACTCCGTCAACCATATTTACATAGTCAGTTTTTTCTCTCAATATTGTCATGACCTTGTGCTTGTAGGTCTAAGGCTAAGGGTTAGGTTACAATGCCTTTTCTGAGCCTAAATCCAAATGAGAAACATGAATTGTTATTTTTAAACCTTTTGGAGTGAGTACCCACTTTAAAAATGGTACATATTCTAAAAAATAAATGACACTTCCACTAGAAGTGGACTCAACTTCTTGCACTTACCCTAAACAGTCCACTAAACCCTTGCAAGGCTACATTTAATTATCAACCAGAGATATGTAAACTTTTGATGATGTTGTCACTATATGTGCATCTAGAGATTCTATACTGAATTCCTATATAATCAAGTTTAGGTGGTTTACACATGTGCATGAAAATGGGAAATACTTGAAGAGGATATAAAGCTAAGTAAACTACAAAAAAAGTAAAGAGCTTAATCTAACACCTATGCTATGGGTACTCTCAGCTTAGTACAATAACTAGTTAAATGCTAAACTGAGATCTTCTTACCTTATCAAAAACATACATCATAACACATTACACATGAGGCCAACCAATCTGTAGTATCATATAATTTTTTTATTGAAATCGAATACTACATGTAGACCTTTTTTACGTTTGCATTTATTTCTACTTTAGCACCTATACTACATATAATTCTTTCTTTGATTCTTATCCTCTTTGTTCCACCTTTACCTATTGGTGATGAAGAATTAAAACTGAGATTTACTTACCTTATCAAAAACATACATCATAACACATTATACATGAGCCCAACCAATCTGTAGTATCATATGATTTTTTTAACAACTAGATACTACATGTAGACCTTTTTTATGTTTGAATTTATGTCTACTTTAGCACCTATACTACATATAATTCTTTCTTTGATTCTTATCCTCTTGATTCTTCATTTACCTATTGGTGATGAAGAATTAAAACTTTTATTAAATAATTGTCTTAAATATTGCAATTACATTTGGTGGTAAGCCTAAGTTTCATAACTCTTGGACTACTCCCACTTTCACATTAATTTTTCATCACCAACCATTCATGTGGACTCATAAGCTTTTTTTGCACATGTTCCTAAGGATAAGCTTAAAATTTTGGACAAAAACCTAGAAAGCTTTCAACTATTCTTAAGCACTAAATCCTTGTCTATAAATTTAATCATTCTCCTTGTAGATAACCTTAGAGAGTTAATAAAAAAAATTACAAGAAATAGAAGTGTTGCGTAGCCTAACTCATATAGTGGACTCAAACATGCCTACAGTAGCTAGTTGTGCTCAAACCCTTACCAATGCTCAAAATCAAATGGGAAAACAAGTTTCCTATCCTACAACCATACCTTCTAATAGGCCAACACTAGGTACAAATAATAAGAAGAAATATTTATCATTTTATAATGAATTTCAATTTGGTCTATACATGTCAATCCGGTGGCATAGACTTGTGAGAGGTGCCATGGTTGTATGCTAGTTGAAGGGGTGAAATTTGTGAGATGAGTGGTTATGAATACAACTATGGAAATAAACCTACAAAAAATCAAAATGAAGATTGATTTTGGTGACAGGAACAACAACAACTCACAAGAATTACATAATTTAAATGAACCACAAACCACACTTGCAAATAATAGAAATAAACTCACATTACTGTAACTACGAAAGCTAAAAATCACCAGACGTCCCAAGAAGTGGGCCCCCTCAGTTTTCCAGGTGGTGAAATACAAGAAGCTTCTCTACACGAGACTGATCATGCAACACTGATTTTATTTATCAAAAAATAATATTATTGATATAGAAATTTTCTTACATAAATTTTCTCTGATGTTTAGAGTCGACCATATATATAGAGGTTGGGCTTTAACAATTAATAACAAAGTGCTTTGAAATAGAATAAGTTTGTTTTGGCCCATTCCCAACAAACTATAAGTGAATAGGTGTATTTTTTTAGCCGACCTAACAAAAAAATGACCTGATTGACAACTACAAATAGAAAAGACAAGCTTCCAATCCTTCTCCTCATGTGGTTTGGCAATACATTTCAACCATATGTATTTTTAGCCAAAATAATAACTCTCATAAAAGCTTGGTTACAGTTCTGTTACAACAGAAAATGGAAACAAGAAACATGTGGATTTTGGTTTCCTTTAAATATATAGCAAGAAAATAGTGAGCTCTCCTTGTTTGGACCCATTATTTCCAACATGGCAATAATAAAACAATTGGTAAAAATGTCTATGTGCTGAAGTGCACATAGCAAAAACCACCATCAAATAATAACGTGAATAGATGTTGTGGTCGAGAATGTAGGCAGGAGTCCAACTAAAACATCGCCCTGTAGAAGACGAAATTGCAATGATAAAAACAAGTTGTCATTTGTGTGAAGAAAGTGATAGGAATGCCCTTGTCAAAAAGGGGATAGGAAGTCTGGATGCTGCAAGATATAAGACTTCACATTTATTAGTAAAAACAATCAATAATTATTTTCCATATTTTTATCCAGAAACTATATTAAATATCACTTATATATATATTAAATCATAATCAACTTAAAATGACAAAATGGTAAGACATTGAATGGAAATTGAATGTGGGGATGAGTATGAAGGTGTATAAAAAGGCATAAAATGGGACACAAATAGCTCTCATCATTGCCCCCAACTTAGCATATTGCATGTCCTTATGCAATCATTATGATCAAGAGGTCTTTGGAAATATGGAATTCACCTTCTTCATGCATAATCACATTGCTCCTTAATAGTTTCCCAACTTGTATCTTTAGTTTAACTGTTGTACATCTTCCAACTTTTTATTTTTCTTCATTTTTTCAATTTTCAATTTGTTTATTTTTTCCCTTTTTTCCCTTTTTCTCTTTCGTTTACTCTGCCATTTTTCATAGCATCATTTTTTCAATGTTGTATATAGGAGGTGCCATGAAAAATTATCTCCACTTCCAGCTACGTGAAAGGGGTGAAATGATAGGCAACATGAAGGATGAAATGATAATGAATATGAAAGGTGAAATAATGGATTTTATGATGGTATGATTAAGGATAAAGTGAAATAATGGATGAAATGATAGGTAATAAATATGGTATACCTCCCCCCAACTTAAAGGGTTGACCTTCCTTGAGAAACAGGAAGAGGATAGGCATGGATGTTGCATATATGATTAATATAATAAGAAATATTAATAAAGCTAAGAGATAAAATAATGAAAAATAAAACTGACTATTTTACCAACTTGCATGTCCATGTATGCCAGGGTCTGGTAACTAGATGAACTCATCAACTAGTACTTTCCAACATGGAAGGAACCACATATTGCACCAAGAACTACAATATCACAGAAGATCTCCATCTGACTAAAGCATTGTAGAACATATTGTTGGTAGCTGATTCTTTCTTAACTTTGTGAGCTCCTCAACTGAATGTGTAAGTGAGTACCAAGAGGTGCTAGAGGCACTCAAATAGAGGGAAACTAGGGAAGTGGCTGAGTACTTGGAAAGAATTAGCTCATAGAAAGAACAAATTATTGCATTTTCTCTTTTTTTTTTCTTTTTTTTTTCTTTTTTTCCCAATTTTGATAATGACAGTAGGTCACTGGTATCCCAGTTTTCAACCTGCCACTGCCTAGAGGTGCCAAAAAATTTATTTTCACCCCTAAAATTATTTTGCAGTTAGTATCCACCGGAATCTAGTTTTCAGATATGAACTAGCCAACAACGTTGGAATCCAGTTTTCAAATATTAACTGGCCAACAATGCCCAAAGGTTTTCATTGTTGGATATTTTATTGCTTTATTTCTTTTTTTTATAATTTTTTTTCTTTTTTCTCATTTTTTTCATTTTTGAATAACTGCATATAATGACCAAAGAAAAAGAAACTCTCATATGGATGTGGAAGTGATAACATTGAAAACATAGGGTTCCTATTGAATCCCTTCAATGAATGCCACTGTTGAAACTGGTTACATGATGCAGTGCTTGAAATGATGAGCAATGGCAAGAAATATACCTCAGCAAGAGTGACCATGCATATGTGCAAAAATAGGATTGCATAATATGATCCCATTTAGCACATGCAATCATATCTGAAAGTTGTTTGTAGAAGTTTGGAATACATGCTCAATTTCTTGGTTGAAAGAACTACTTTCAAGAGAAGCAACCTTTCAAAGTTAAGGCAATGTAGTGAAAGACCAATGATAGTCTCTCAATAGATCCATATAGCTATTAGATAGGTAGCAATCTTGATGATGAAGTGCAATGGTCTATAGTAGAATATGCTCAAGCTCCTTTTAGGACCTCCACATGTCTTCAAGTTGTCTCTAGATGTGTGGCTTGTGAATAATTAGCCAAGAACACGGTACTACAAGATTCATGGTTACACCAAGGTGCATTATGTCCTCCACATGATTGAGTATCAAGAATGGTGAAAAAGAGAATTTATGCCCAGTAGTGTTGAACACTTGGCACAAAAATCCTCTTGTGATCCCCAAGAGTGTAGCAAAGATGAACTAAGAACTTCACCATCTAACTAGCAAAGCTTAACAAAATACATTTTTGCAAGCTCACGAAGAGAAGCATCATCAATGGTGTAAAATTTTTGGGTAACCACCATGAAAAACCCATAACCATATTCTCATGACCAAGCATATCAAACATAGTAATGCAACATTATCTATTTAATAACTTTACCATTATAATCGATTTCTTGATTGAAAAATGAATGGTAACGTTATATATATATATATATATATATATATATATATATATATATATATATATATATATATATATATATATATATATATATATATATATTAAATAATAGTAAAATGGATGAATGAAAATTAATTCTCGTGTAAAGATAATATAAATGAAATTCTAATCAACACAAGAATGCATACCTTGATTTAGCCCAAATCTCACACATGTGGGTTTATTAAAATTCCCAATGAAACAGTCAATGAAGACATTATCAAGATTCAACCAATGAATTCCAAAATTCAAGGGATTTCCTTTTCCCCCAAACTTAATTTCATACTACAAGAGCATGAGGGTGTTATGATAATCCAAAGAATCAAGAAATGCAAAGATATTATAACACCTTGAGCCTTGTCAATGAATGGTCATCTTAAGATAATCCAAAGAATCAAAATGAAAAAGATGTATATATTAATATCTTGATCCTTGATTAATGAATGTTCGTCCTCTAGAGCATTTTTAGTATGGTCATTAATGCATGCAATCCCATCTAGTTGTGCTTAAGCATAAAAGCAAGTATCAATGGTCCTAAATCAACAAGTGTGCGGAATACGTATTTTGACCATAGGCCTCCAAAAATCTATATAGTTGAGTATAAAAATATTAAAAGATAGATCTTGTAGGCTTTCAATTGTTATCTCACACAATTCTTGAATAATCAATGCATTTACTTCAACATTGCTTAGTGCATGATTAATTGCAACACACACATTTATGAGTTCCATAATTAAACCAAACTAATTTTGAAGTGTTTCCTTATATTTGTGAATACCCTCTAAAGGTTGTGATTTGTTAGTTAAGTAAGAAGAACTATGTTGAATATCTTTCAATTGATCATATTGTTCTTCTAATTCAAGCAAATAAAATTCACATCCCTTAATTGCATCAATATATTTTAATTGCGATTGACCACACATTATCATAATGTAAAGTGATCCATAAAATTTCATTATTACATGTAGTTTGAACCACATTATTATGTAATTTTTTATTAGGCATGATGGTTTCCCTTACTCGGTATGTGGAAGTGGATAGTTGGTGATATGAATGTGATAATGAAAATGGTAATAATTGTTGTGGATATAAAGTGGGTGGGATGAATTTGTATGGGAATAATGGAGATGGTAATGATTGGTATTGGGGTTGTTGCAAGCATTCACTATTCCATTCACCATATATGTTAGGTGAAGAAGTAACATATATTTTTTCCAAACCAATAGAATTATAAGACATTTCAAAAGCATTATGTATACCTTGATCTTCCCAAATTGATGTGTGAACTTGTCCTTGAGTTATAAAGAAGACTTGTGCACTTTCATTGTTGTCATGTCGAGGCCCACTTAAAGCGTCTATCTCCTTCTCCATGTCCTCTTGAATATCTTGGCATGTGCACTTAGCTTCCTCCTTGCAACAATCAAAACAACACATGGTTAAATCATCATTTTCAAAATTCCATTGTCCTAAAAATTTATTAATTATTTGTTCTTGCTTGGATATGAAAATAACATCTGTAGATGTTTGTGGCAATGGTATTGGAAGATCAAGATTATCTAAGTTGCATTCTTTATGTAGAGGGGGTATAAAAATACCACTTTTTGTTGGCGCACTTCCCTCACCAAGTTCTTTTGTTTTTAAATTTGAGAGCGAGGGTCTAGGGGCGGCAACCCCAGTGGGGTCAAGGGGCAGCACCCCTTGCGAGGTCTTGGGGCAGCGCCCTAGGCTCTCTCCCTGTCACAATATAGCGCGGGGTTGATGCTCCCCCTGCCAACCACATTTTCCCTCTTGCATGGCCTTTTGATTCTTCATTTTTGAAGCATTTTTCTCCCAGATTCGACATGTCTACACTTCCTTGAAAATGCAACATTTTTGACATTTTTGTGTTGTTTCTTCAATATTACTTCTTTCTTATCAATGAATCACAATAACCAGTGATAAATATATAAATGGTAAACTATCTTCTAAGATCTACCTACAAAATCTAACAATGCATCTATATGATTTAAAATAAAGAAAACCAAAGTTAATCATGTAAACAAGGTCAACAATTACATAGATTTTCACTGAGGCACAATGGTCCTAGCTCAACTCACTGAACTAACCTGCCTTTGACACCTCTCCCCCAAAATGGCACTAAAATAATAGGCCAACACTAGGTACAAAGAATAAGAAAGATTTAACATTTTATAATGAATTTCAGTTTGGTCTATATGTGTCAATCTGGGGGCGTAGACTTGCGAGAGGTGTTGTGGCTATATGCCAATCAAAGGGTGAAAGCTATGAGATGAGTGGTTATGAATCCAGCTATGGAAATAAACCTATAACAAATCAAAATGAATATTGATTCCATTGACACGAACTGTCACTTCCTGGTGATAGGAATAACAACAACTCACAAGAATTACAAAATTTAAATGAACCACAAACCACACTTGCAAATAACAAAAATAAACTCACATTACTGTAACTACGAAAGCTAAAAATCCCCTGACATCCCAAGAAGTGGGCCCCCTCATTAGTTCGTCGAGTGGTGAAATACATGAAGCTTCTCTACATGGGACTGATCGTGCAACGCTGATTTTATTTATCAGAAAATAATACTATCTATACAAAAATATGCTTACATAAATCTGCTCTGATGTTTACAGTCAACGATATATATAGAGGTCGGGCTCTAACAATCAATAATTATTTTCCATATTTTTATCCAAAAACTATATTAAATATCACTTATATATATTAAATCATAATCAGCTTAAAATGGAAAAATTGTAAGACATTGAATGGAAATGGAATTTAGGGATGAGTATGAAGGTGTATAAAAAACATAAAATATGGCATAAAATGGGACACAAATAGCTCTCATCACCTTCTATTCCTACTTTCACCTCTCACCAACTTTCAAATTGATAATCCTCCAATCATCAATAATAGTCCTATACAATTTCTCAAAACATGTCATCAAATGGTCCTATAATAAACCAACTTTTACACAAAATGTCATCTTTACAACAACAAATTTCAAACATGAACCAAAATCAATCCAATGCTAATCATCTTGCATATCTTACATGGAGTCTGTTATCATATCTTATTTGGAAATTTCAAATCACTCCTAATAAATTGGAAATTATTTGATTATTCTAATTTTGTGTTTCTCAAAATTTTATTTGGAATTTCAAACCACTCCCAACTTTTTACAACAACTTACTTGATAAGCCCCTCCTAATAACTAAATTTTCAAGGTCACATCATCAAATATGATGCCACATCAACATGCACTTTATTGAAGTGTTCAAAAAGCCCCAAAAAAAGATAGACGATAACCATACACTAAGTCATGTTTTATTAGTCCACTAATGTGACATCACATGATTTGTTGCCTTTTAGATTTAAGGAATACATTTCATTCTGTTATGAGCACTCATCATCAACACTAACAATTTTTAAAGTCACAATTATTGATGCAATATTATTAAAAATATTGAACATTAAATTAACAAATGTTCTAACAACTATTGAAACATGAACTAGATCCTTTCCCCTAATATTGATTACTATTGACGTAATTATTTCCTAGATAAAAATTGTGTAATTATAAGAAGGATATAATCCAGAGCTCTGTTTGTTCTAGGTCACCTTGCTTCCATTTTAGTGACGGAGGTTTCATTTATTGAAGGAATTATCTCGGATGTCGTGTGAGATGTTGTTCCCTTCTCATACTCTTCGAACCCTGAGCTTGATAGTGACTCTGATTTAGATGTTGATGAAGCATGGCTTTCGCTATTACTTACATAAGCAGGGTTTGAAGGATTTGGTAATGCCACGGCACTGCTAGAGAGCATCATAACAACATTAGACATAGCTGGACGAAGTGTTGCATCAGCCTGTACGCACAAGAGCCCAACATGAATGCATCTTAAGGCCTGCTCCTGACTGACCTCTGATGCCTTTGAATCTACCATATTCAGGGCATTTCCTGTCTTGAATAATTTCCATGCCTGCATCACATCTCATTAGATCATAAGAGAGTTTGGATGACTATTAACATTGAAAAGTAACAGTTGAGAAAATATAGGCACTGTGAATTCCAGTTTCTTACCCATTCCCACAGATTTTGCATATGATTTGGAAGATCAATAGCAGTGTTTTTCCTTCCACTGATGATCTCAAGCAACACTACTCCAAAACTGTAAACGTCTACTTTAACTGACAGCTGCCCTTTCATTGCATACTCTGGGGCCATGTAACCGCTGCATTCAAATTGAAAATTATTATTAATATATATATTTTTTAAATTAAAATATTTATAAATGAAAAATAATTGGAAATTCACAATTTCAATAGCTTAACCATCATTAATTTAAATCTAAAAGCACACAAACTGCATTGCATTATGATTATGATGCTTACTATGTGCCAGCAATTCTTGTATGAATATGCATCTTGTCTTCAGGGAAAAGTTTGGCTGAGCCGAAGTCAGCTATCTTTGGATTAAGTTTGTGGTCAAGCAAAATATTATTTACTTTAATATCTCTATGAATAATTCAGATCTGTGAATCCTCGTGAAGGTAAAGTAGCCCACGTGCAATTCCAATGATAATGTTATAACGCTTTTGCCAATCTAACTCTCTACTCCTCTCTGAATCTGTTACCCAAAATTTTTAAAACATTTGTAACCCTTTCATCTTTCTCAAAGTAAATTAAGATTGAATAATGGCTTACCAAACAAAAATGTGTCCAAGCTCTTGTTGGGAACATACTCATAAACAAGAAGTCTTTCATCTCTCTCAGCACAACATCCTAACAGCCTCGCGAGGTTTCGATGTTGAACATTAGCCACCAGTTTTACTTCATTCATAAATTCTTTCTTTCCTTGTACAGATTTGGTGAAAGGTTTTTTAACTGCTATTTCATTTCCATTTCTAAGTATTCCCTATAACATAAAAAACAGATTTAGAGCTCTACATTTAAATAGGCATTATTGTAGACGAAGATTGAACTATTGACTCACTTTGTATACCACACCAAAACCTCCCTTACTAAGCTTATTTTTGTCATGAAAATTTTCTGTGGCTTCTGCTAGAATTTCTAACCTGAAGACAAATTGTTGCTCTTGCATAAGTAAGCCAGATTCAGAGGAAAATGCATGCCTCTCTGTAGTATTAGAAAATAATGAGAAAAAAATGAGTTAAGCTTACAGAATTTGTTACACTAAAATCAGAATAGGAAAAAAACTTAAAAATTAGAAATGGATTCCCAAGGAGCACCTTGATTATCAGCAGTACTAGTTGTTCTCCCGAAAATGACAAATTTAATCCTTTTTCTCAATACAATCAGACAAAGAACTAATGCCAGAATTATGCCTCCCGTAAGAACGAGAACTATGGGTAATGTCTTAGAAGACTTTTCTGTTAAGTACAGTTCAATAGTTATTGGTTAGAATTGCAGTTCTATAATGCTTTAAAAGTACTAAAAATGGAAAGAAGATATTTTAATTGCAATTTAACGAATGCTATTTTCCTTGTAACTTACTGCGGCATCTAAGAAATGGCTGCAACTACCCCTCCCCCCCCACCAAAGAAAAAACAACGAACAAAAAGTATAAGAGCATAAATTTTCCTATACAGGGTTATTAGCTTCAAATCAAATTGGTGACTCTCCAATAACTATGAGATCTATGAAATCATTCAATCTTCAGTCAAACGGAGGAATAAAAATTATTTGATAAGAATGAAAAGAAGATAATCTAATTCTAGAAAATACTTTTTGATGTCGTCGAAGAAGTTCCATTAACCGTATTAGGAGAGGGGGCTACTGCGGGAGGCAGGGCAGGTGTGGAAGCAGTTGGAGGTGTGGAAGTATTTGGAGTGGATCCCTCAGGGGAGGGAGAGGGCGACTGAGCAGAGGCAAAAAAGGGGTGTGTCTCATATATTACCTTGCAGCTTCCGTACTGAACCTGGGCTCCTTGGCTTGAAGAATCGTTGATTTTTGTTCTTGCTGTAAAGAGGCACGATCTACAATCTGGTATTGATATATCTCTCCAACACTGAACTAAACCATATACTACTCCTGAAGCAGAATAATTGGCTGACCCAGTAGCCAATCCCTTATTTGCAGGGATGTAAGCTTTGCTTGAAAGATTCGACAGAAGGCTACTCTTTGTGGACTTGAAAGCCTCACCGCTTATACTATTCGTGTTGAACAAGATAATTCCAGCTGTATCTAGTCTTGAAATGAAATTAGAGTTGTGATAGCGCAAGAAGCACTCATCCAACCATATTCGCCCACCTATGTCGTTGGGGCAACGTTCATGAATACTGCTATTCGCTTCCAACACACAGTTTG
This sequence comes from Sequoia sempervirens, assembly GCA_007258455.2. Lineage (NCBI taxonomy): Eukaryota > Viridiplantae > Streptophyta > Pinopsida > Cupressales > Cupressaceae > Sequoia > Sequoia sempervirens. The sequence continues at coordinate 113,599 of VDFB02081593.1, forward strand.
AGCACGTCACACCCGATGAATTTCCACCACACTGGAGCAGACCATAGACCTTATTGGGAGATTGGCCGCGGGAAGAAGTGTTAAACCCTGAACTTTTAGGTCCATTAACAAAAAGATCGTTGATGACTAGGTTTAAGTTTGTGGAATAAGTGCTGCCATCGGTGAAAGTTGAGGAATCATCGCAGATTTGCCATAGGTACGAACATATGACCGAAGGAAAATTTATTACAAACAGCAGAAGAATGAGGGTTGGAAGAAAAGTTGATACATTGTAAGGAATAAATGGGAAAGATTCGCACTTCATCTTGTTTTGCCTTTAAGCTCTGAAACCAATTGGTACCAGAGACAGCATGGGCGAGTTCTCGGAGGGGATGAATAGAAACTAATAAACGGATACCCCTTCACTCGGTGCCTATGAATTCAAGAATACAAGTCACGGGTGGTCCTTCAAAACATGGAAATGTGTCGTTGGGGTTGTAGGTAAAGAGAGTGGCCTGGAGTTCGGTTAATCTTGTTCCCACCGCACTTGCGGCTAAGAGTGAGGGCCTATTACAAGTGTTCATTAGGTGGGAAGAGAAGAAAAGTTGATCCTCTTCAAGGAAATCATAGGGAAAGAGTTAACTTCATCTTGTTCTTCCCTTAAACTCTTATGCCAATCTGGTATCAGAGACAGCGTGAACTACCAATTTGGGGGTAAGGACTAAGAGATGGGCATCACTTTACTCGTTACCGATTAAGGTCAATATTATGGGTTGTCCTTCAAAATAATGGAAATGTGTGGCTGTAGGTTTATGAAAGTGACCTGGAATTTGACTGTTTTGTTTTCAGATGGCCTATTATCAGAAAGAGGGCCCATATAGTAGAAAAATATTTCAATACAGTGTTTATTTTCAAAGCTCATTTAATGAATACTAAAATTGTTTGAATCCTGATAGCAATATCATAATATAGCATATCAATTATGTATAGTAAAGTTGACCATTTAACTGAGATCTTTCAAACAACTGACATGCTTTCAGAGGCATAAACTACTTTTAGTAGATCTTATACTAATTTAAAATTATTAATACATTTTTCCTGGCTGCTCAGTAGCACACTTTACCTCAAAATTTGTTTGACTCAAAAATTACAGGATTGAATTCTGATAGCAATATCATAATACAACATATCAATTATGTATAGTAAAGTTGACCATTTAACTGAGATCTTTCAAACAACTGACATGCTTTCAAAGACATAAACTACGTTTAGTAGATCTTATACTAATTTAAAATTATTAATATATTTTTCCTGACTGCTCAATAGCGCACTTTAACTCAAAATTTGTTAAAATTGTCAAACTGATAATTACTAATTTAAAGTTGGAATCACCATTGAATGTGATTCAAATCAAATATGAATTTAAAATAAAAGAAAAATAAAACAGCATATTAATTGTGGCTGTCATTTATTGGTCTTTTATCTTTTCATTTGTCCTGCATGTCTTTTGAATAAAGAGGATTTGACTCCACTCGATAGATTATAATGAGAGATAGAATCACAATTCTAATATCTCATTTTTATGGAAATAAATTAGATATTGAATATTCTAAATAGTGAAAAGTATATAAAATGTGGGTTTATCTTTTAGTTATTTATTCTTTATGAAAATGGGTAAATAATTGGATCATAATTTAAAATTATTAAATTTATTCTTAAGATTTATGTTAAATTATAATTGTATAAATGATTTTGGTTGGGTATATAATTGTGAAAATGATTTGGAATGTTATAATATTAAATATGAATTTTGTATTTATTCTTATTGCATATAGTCAATGTGAGTTGACTTGAAGTATGAAATATTTGAATTCCATGCTAGGTATTGTATTTAAGAATCAATTCTAATTCATTTGGAACATCTAGCAAATATATGAAATGAATACCTCTAGCACACATTAACAAGTTACTAAAAAAATCTTGTGACATACTACATGACTACTTATTTTGCTTAATCATTGCCAAAATTGTTGAGTTAACCTCCTTATAGGGTTTGGGACAAGAAAGATGCTATCCCTATCACAAGCAAATTCCCAACCATAAAACCAATTTTATTTCTTAATGTAAGTTTAGAAACATAGATGAATAGTTTCTACGATTGTAAACTATCATAAAATATACTCACACAAAGGGGAAAAATTCTCAATCTAGATATTGATTCTATTGTGACTAGGGAAAATCTACGTTTAATAAAGTGACTCGAGTAGAGAAATAGAAAGTTATTTATTCTAATACACTAAACTAAGACATCTAAATTTTATAATATTGTAATATATATATTTAGAACACCTAGTATGATTAGATTCTACATCAAACTAAGAGTTAACTACCTCGTTTAAGTTCTTTGAATTTCTAGCATTTAATGAAATATTTTTACTAGGCACAACTTTGACTTCTAGGATATGTACTTATCATTTCTTATTTAATTAATTTTATCATAGGATTTATGTATAGAATCTTTTTTTTATTCACATTTCTGGTTAATTGATGTGCTCCTCCACCATGACAAGGTTTTACCCTTATGCTATTTATTTTAGGGTTTATAAATTTTATTATTTTTATCAATTTTTATTTTTTCTTCACATCTACTTATTATCATGGATTCATGTGTACGCATTGATGATTATTTGTATTTCTCTAATTCCTTTGATTAATTTATAAGGGGATGATTTGCATGAATCCTATGTTTGTACATGATGGAACCCCTCAAAAACAAAAATTATTTGGTTCCATCTTTTAAAATTTTGCATAATCTGGCTTGGACCCTCATTTTAGACTTAGGTTATGTTCTTCATCATTGTTTTTGGGCATGTGTTGTCAAAACCCTTCCAAATCAACCTAGGAGTCTAAAAACCCTTGGGTGTTCTATTTCTACATTGACCTGTTGCTCCCGGTTTCTGGTCTTTAAAGTCACCACTTATGCCATCAGAATCATTATTTTCACCGCCCGCCTAGGTTTAGGTTTGTCGGTCACTAATGCCTTTTCAACGTTTAAATACTCCTATGGTCTAGCTTAATTTTCATATTTAACGACTTAGGTACTAAGTCTTCAATCCTAAGGGTCAAGTTCCTGTATACCTTGTAATGTCCCTCTTTTAAGATTAACATTTGTTGCATGTGCAGAAATTAAGTTCAATGACAATCATTAGATCATTGCGAGTTGATTGCCACTATTCCCTATGCGCCTGAGCCTTTTTATGGAATATTGTTTTAATTGTACGGGTTGGTGGGCAGTTGCCATGTGTCATTTCAGGTAGTGGGACCATTTCTTCCAAAAGGTTAGTAGGCATAGCTTTGAGAAGAATCAACAACAAGTGTCACAACATGTGTTTTCATTTGTGTTGTTCCCCATGTGCCCGTCTATTTTGTGCATTAAGGAGAAGTGATCACATAGGCTAGCGGGCATTGAACACATGTCACCCTTGTGTGGTAGGTCTAGTATCCTTTTGTGACTGGCAAGTGGTATCTGAAGGAAATATACAATGGTTGTTGGGTGACATGGTCAAATCTCCATCGCTCCTCACCACCCTGTCGAATTATTTGGTACTTATAAAATGTAATGGGCTAGCGAGCAAGAAATTTTTTTTTGATCCATAGAGGGACCCACTAGGCTATGGGGATGGCGAATGCCTCATAAGAAAAGAGATCAACAGTTGATGACAAGTGATGTGGGTCAATCCTAACTACTTCCCACCATCTCGTGAGTAGCCCCCTTGTACCTTCCATTCTTAGTGGGTGACCACCTAACTACCACCTGGAACATTTCAAAGGCTCCAATGGACTCTAGTAGATATATAGTAATGCTAACATATTAGCCAAGATAGTTCTAAAACAAAAATAGTACCAAATTAGAACTAATTCTTGGGCATGCATCTGAGATTGGGGAAATACTTTTGATTACGACTATCAAATATGTTAGATGCTGGTACACTTGGGAAGGTAAAATTGAAGTGAGGCAGAGTACAAGCTGATATTATGAGGTTAAATCGTGATCGGTCCCCATTGTCTTGTTGTGATGAATTACAAGAAAATTAATTCCCACGAGTGGGTGGGTAAATGTGACATGACAAGTTTTTTCAAATGCTAAGCATGTCATTAATATGCTTGACCTAATTAAGTGTCAATCCACTTGAGTTTTCTTATCAGGGAGAAGCATCAAGTGCATGTGTTTATTTTTTTTCATAATTAATCAATTTAATTGATTATCCGTTGATTTGTTTCAAAGTATGATCAATGGTTGAGGCTCAAAATCAAAGTGATTGATGGCCAGCTCTCTCACACAAGCTTT